>JAWPHD010006611.1:0-142133 GCA_037043455.1 Cyrtodaria siliqua | reverse complement strand
TATGTGAGTCCCAGCGACTCATTAAAGTAGACTTCAAAATGAATTACTGAATGTATTCATTATATTTATCAGTCATGTCAAATTTGCACGGGAAAGATGCACTCGGCGTTTGTATTTTTCTGCCAATTGATTGCTTTTTTCAAGCACGATGTCGGACAAGTTGAAGTTGTCGGAAAATTTAGATTTGTTCCCAAAAAATAAATCGCCAAAGGTGTGAACTTATGGTGAATTGGATTCTACACGGGGTGACTTCGTGTCCTTTCGCCACATACATGTAGGTAACACACTCCTGAAACTATAGAATGAATGAATGAATGGTGTTTTATGGCACATCGACACATAAATAGGTCATATTGTGCACAAAAAAAACGATGAATCGACATTGCCTTTGGTGAGAGGATGAACCCTATTGCTTTTAGGGTCACTAGGTCAAGGTCACCATGTTCTGATATGGGCATACACATTCCAGATTATAACTTCGGAAAACTAATACCCACAATTACTAAAAATAAGTATTAAAGTCAAACAGGAAATGCAGCTTTTACAGAACACAGTAAACTCAAAAACATGCAAAAGGACAAACATAAATGACAATGTTAACGGAGAATAAAGGCAAATGGTTGACAATAGGGCAACCGCCTTGGAATGGTCAGTGGCAAGTTTACGAAGTTTGTAAATCACATCAGCATAGAAGTCAGATTGTGATAGTCCTTGTCACAGAAGAAAGATCCGGCTTACGATAATAAAATTGTGCAAAGGTTTTATGAAGTTTATGGTAATGGTAGCCCTGATGGAGTAGCTTTTTAGTTATACAAAGATTACGAATATTAAAGTCCTCAACTCGAGTACAAGATCTAGAAAAACGAATAAGTTGAGACACATAGACCCCATAAAAAGTTGCTCGGGGAACATCCCCATCTAAATTGGGATAATTAACAATATTAAAATTAAAGTCATCTCTCTTGTCATAGATTTTGCTGATTATTTCACCATTTTCAATAGAGAGATGTAAGTCAAGAAAAGAAGCGTTCAATATTAGTCCGTCAGTTTTTGAATGTTGTTTAACGGCTCATCAACACAGTATAGGTTATTTATAGCCTTCCCAGAGAGAGGGGAAGGATACATAAGAATCCGGGAACCGTGCCCTACTCTTATTATCAAATAGATTCCTATGGTTCTTTAACGTGCTCGGAGGATAGACCGATACACGGGGAGTCCCGTCAGGTAAATGCCCTTGTTGGACATAATCTGGATTTTACGACCATACAATTGCTGTTTGCATTATTTTTTTCATCTACAAACCATATATTAGATAGATCTGAATGATGTCACTCTGTCATTGAGCTTTTTGCAAAATTCAAGATGGCATCCAAGATGGCCACCAATAATGATTTTTGGCTCATAAAGGGCATAAATAGGCACAAATCAAACTATTATTATGTTTTATTCCTTAATTCACATAAATCTGTATTAATACTCATAATTCCAAGGTATTTCTTCAGCAGTTATTTCGATACTGCAATATAAATGATGAGAGTATATCTACCAAACGATCTATTTTGATACCTACATTAACGTACGAGTCTTAAGAGTTTAACAGACATACAGAATAAATGCAGAACGAATGGAAAATAAACGCAGAATGAACGCAAAATGAATCTATATTTTAAAAATTCGTTTCCTTCGTTGCGAAACGAACGCACAAAACGAACGAAACGAACACAAAATGCATTTCACTATTTCGGATAACTTTCAATATTATCCTTTTGAGTGCATAATTGAAGTCTCGATTTGAACGAAGTGCGTTTTGCAGTATTTTAATATAAAGAAATACACTGTGTAAATGGTGTTTTTTATGTTTACCGATTTAAAATAGGAAATGTATTGTGTAGCACAAACTTTATATTATTTTATTACAAAACTGAAATAATGTTGGTAAAATCAGACGGCATATTTTTATATAGTGTCAAGTATGTTAAATTTTTGATGAAAATAACATAAACCCGGAAGAAAACAGAATGTGCACCACCAAATAATGTCAACCAAAAGACACATTCTTCAATATGATCACAAACATTAGTCGCCGACTCGTTGTAAGAATCGTATGACTGGATATCATTCATAGTTTAATCGTCAGAAATGTTGCGATTGGTAAACGCTGAACGAATGAACGCAAATGTATTTTCTCCGTTTGTGCATTTAAACGCACACATTATGTTGCGTTAGTTCCGTGCATTTAAATGAACGCATAGTTTCGTTTATAAACGCTGAATGCATTCAAAAACGCAAATGATTTGCATTTTAAAACATGCATTCATCAAAATGAAATGCAAACGGAGCGCAGACGAAACGCAAACGGAATGCATTTTTGGGGTACTTGAACGCAACTGGGTCTGTAACTAGAGCAAATCAAATAACACATATTTATATATCCCCACTACCTTTCATTTAAAATGCAACATTATCCTATTTGAAGAATCAATGTTTGTGCCCCAGCTCCGTCTGCTCATTCAAGCAGTTAATGCCTCCTTGGCATGCACAAACTATGGTGCAGGAAAACCTGCCCTGATTACATCTGCATCTCATAGAAATACATGGAGCTTTACTCTCGTATGGACATTTGATGAGCTTCAGGACATCTAGAGGTGCTTGCTCAACATTACTTGGCACCATACTAGGGACAAGGGATTTGCCAGCACCATTTATATTCCATGCTCTCCGCTCTTGATTGCCCATAACACGTACATATGACTGCTCAGTTATACTATCCATATCAGCATTTCTGTCACCCAACTAAGCAAGCAAATGACCCACTGTCAATGTTTTCAGCACTGTCCCTTTACCAATTCCAACAAAACAAGCAACTGTGTCACATCCGGACAGTGCATGGGCTGCTAGTAAGTCTGGGATAATGTCCTTGTTACTTTTAACAGTGGCTTGGATATCTGTAACTGATCTGAGTATAGTATGAGCCACGCAGATTTGTTGGAAATACCCATCCCATAATGAAAATAGACTTGTCAGCCAGTTATACATAGCAATATAAGATGACTGCTGGGGCCACCATACTTGGGCCACCATACTTTCAATTGGGATGTGATCGGACTTATTTCAATGGATCTCGCTAGGTATTGGTATTCTATATGACTAGTATAGTGTGTACCTCGCAGGTTTGTTGATCATTTGATCATACTCCTTGCCAGCCAGTTATACATAGCATTATTAGATGAACTGCGATGGCCTTAAAATACACTTAGTTAACAAGATACCCCTACCCAGTGTATAACATAGAGATTTATATATCAAACGAAATATTATCTTGTGCATTTTATAAAAGCCGACTCCATGCAGGAAATGCATACAGGGTTAGTTTCTATAGCAAATTGGAACATTTTATTTCGATTTTAGTTTTATCTTGCTTGTTCTTGAGGGTAAATATAGAGCTCATTTCAATTTCTTATGACGACCCGGTCACCATGTCATATTAAGCTGGTAGCGCTCGTGAAAAAAACTTTTGCTAGGCAACTTGAAATCAAAAATAATTTATTTTTTTTAAATTTTGTTCTTGAGTTGTTTATTTTGTTCAGTAAAATAGTTACAAAAACACACAAGATGATTTTTTTAGTTTTAACAAAACAAAAATAATAACATAAAACAAAATTATCGAACATTTGAAAATAAAGAGTGTTTCTGGGATTTTGCTTTGAGAGTTTAGGCTTTTTAAAAGGTATGACAATATTTAAGTAAAAAAATACAAAAAAATACATGTAACTAAATCTATGCACAATATCATCTAGAAACAAAATATAATACTAATGTAATATTTCCTTATAAAGGTATTAAACATTTGACCTACTTGTACCATGTAATACTATATGCCACCTATACAGAGTGTTGCCATGGTAACACTGGGTTATGTTGAATGTGTTTTTTTCGTGATATTTCACTTTAACATATTTTAGGTCATACATCACCGTGTCCATACGTTACTCTTTGATGTGGTGGAAGAAACAACATTTTGTGGTGGAATAATGCCTCAGACGGGTGTAAATCAACACAAAAGGTAAGAAATTGATTATTTGTTTGTTCTTATTGATATATATAGACTAGACCAACAAATGATTGACCAATGCTGTTTTGGCTAATTTGTAAATATATATAAATGAATTGAAGATGAACGAAATTGTCGGGAACATGCATGTGCTATGTTGAGTCAGTCTCTAGGGACACATCACTTTTTTTTTAAAAAACTCGCGGCGTTACGTTATATTTTGTATACATCTGATTATTTTTGCATATTACTAACTGTTGGTTATATTGCACCAATAATATATTCAAACCTAGTTATAATAACTTAGAAAAGTTGAAAACTCAAAATTGTATTTAAACATATGCCAGCATATTTAAAGTCAAAATGATACCGGATCAATAAAGTAAGAGGCTAATTTAAGTGAATTATAAAGATTTCAAAATTGCCTTGTGTCCCTTTGAAAACAATATTTGTTTTCTCGCAGGCCTAGTGAACATTTGAAATTAAGTACCTACCTACCTACTTACCTGTCTGTCTGTCTGCCTGACCTGCCTTTCTGCATTTCCGCTGTCCTGCCCTGCCCTGCCTACATAGTTACCTACCTAGTATATGCCTGCAACTTACTATATCATGTACATATTAGTTCTATTATATGTCGCAGAAGCCAACGGTTCTGTTGATGTTTTTAGACTACTCTTCCACTCATAATTTCTGCATAAAAGGACGAATATCTTTGTAAATATGACAACAGTTTACTATTAAATTGCAATCTCTACCTAGAGTTGTCGTTCCTTGCATACACATACATCTCTGTCAACGTCGCAAAAAAAATAAAAAAAATTCGGCTTGAATGTTTTAAATACACAGTAAATTATGCTCAGAATTATATTGCGGTAGAATAAAGGTTTGTACTTTGTCATATCACTCCGCCGTCAAAACATTCATAATACGCACCACCAAATCGTTCCCATAGGGTTAGAGTACATCATTTTGCTTACCAGCACTTTCCAGTATCACATAGCTCTTAACAACCTACCTTAAATGAAATTACTAACTTAAAATATATATCAAAATGTTAAAAGTAAGTCGGGTTTCTTTCGACTGTTTACGTGTCAATCAGCCGCCGATATTTGGTGGTGTTGAAGTTCTGTTTGCCATTTTGATATTCTAGCTATGGTCATGTGACAAATTATCATGTGATCGCAGGCTACTTTCTTAGACTAGCACTAGCCGATGTCGAAATGACAAAAAAACGGCTTTGGTTCGGTTTCGGTGTTTATGTGAAACGGCCTTTACAGTTAACAATGACAACAACAAATACAGTTTTTGAAGCTGCAGTGTTTTTGTTTGAACTATATATAAATAATCTTGGGTTAATTAGTACAAGCTTCAGCCCATTGATTCTTCTAACAGCAAATTTTTTTTTGTTAACCAATACCATTTTTAGCTCGACTGATCGCTTATGCCGTGGTGCGGCGTCCGTCGTCCGTCCGTCTGTCCGTAAACTTTTATTTGTAGCGACAACTCCTCTGAAACAATTGGATGGATATTCATGAAAATTTACAGAAATGTTGAACCTAGCAAAAATTCATGTTGATGTGAAATCCAAGATGGCCGCCAAAGCTAAAAATAGAGTTTTAAAATACAAGTTTGTAGCGACTACTTCTTGAAAACTACAAGTGATATTGATATGGGACTTTTTCTAAAATGATCAGCATGACATGATGTTGATCCTTGTCAAAAATCGTTTTGATTCAACGTTAAACATGGCTGCCAGCGGCCATCTTTGTTTACATAGAGTTATATAGTAAAAACTTGTAGCGACTACTCCTCTGAAACTTTCAGATCTGCCAGAAATTCAAGATGGCCGCCACAGCTAAAAATAGATTTTTTAAAAAAAAGTTTGTAGCGACTACTTCTTGAAAACTATAACAGTGCAGCAGCAGCTGAAGCTTTTCACGCGCACACACCGCATAACTCACTTTTGAGTTTCAAGTGTTTTAACACGAAGTAGTCCCAATTTGCACTCACGTGCAGTTACGCGGAAATTGCAGTTGTCTTTTAAAAAACGTTAACTTAAGCCAATTTTGAATGCAAAAACAACACAGACAATGAATAAAGTAAGTTTATACGTTAAACATCCCCATAGCATTCGTTTTGACTACTATTGGCATAGTTTGCATAGCCTAAATCGCTGTTCAAATGTGAAGATCGGAAATTTTGAGGTTTTTGAAACTGCAAAATTGCCAATTTCTCAAAACGGTCACAAAAAATGTGTTGTCACTAATTTGGCTTAAATTAACAGGAATGATAGATCAGTACCTCTACTACCTTTCCTGAAAATTTCGGCAAAATTCATGACTACTCATTTTTTGAGACCGTTTTGAAAGATGGTCACCCTTTTTTCTCACTCAAAACACACATTATTCAAAATGGCGGCTACAAGCAAAATAAGCAAAACTGAAAATCAATAACAGAAACGTAAAACATGAATATTTTCTACTCCCGGATATAGTTATTTCCTGCTCCGAATAAAATGTCAGTAAGTCAACCTTTAAACACTTTTTCTGCCTTTCCTTTAGCATGTTTACGGTAAAAATCAGCCGCCCTAGACGCTTATTAAAAATCACAATAGGCCAAGTCGGCAGTAATTTGTTGTGTTGATTTACGGTTGAATGAACTATGGATAATTGCAAGTGAATACTTCACAATTCCAGGATTTAATGAGCAAAAAGACAGACCTATTCATGTGTTAACTATTGTTATGGGTGAATGATGTAACAAATACTTGTAGAACATCTCCTGTCAAGGTCATGTCATGTAGACCACATGAGTCATGTCCCTTCGCCTCGATCAGGGACACCGACAACTTTGGTGTTTAGACATGAAGGAAAAACAAAGGATGAAAGGTATGTACAGCACTCGGTACTGACCCATAAATGTGTTTTATTTAGTGCATGTTCATGTTTATAGTGTCTCCGTTAAAATTTAATAATAATATAGCACTGATGTATTATTTCTATGATGAGACCCTTCCAGTTGGGTCTATCACTCTATGTTCACAGAAAATATGATCCAGTGTTCCCCAAAAATATTTTGCTTTGTTCTCCAAAAATATTTTTCCATTTATTTTTATTATTATCATTGGCGTAGCTCTGCGTAGGCCCTGTAGGCCCGGGCCTACGCCTAATTTTAGAAATAGAATTTTTTTTTCCAAAAATGCAATAAAAATCGGGGTTGGGGGTGGGGGGTGGGTGTGGGTGTGGGGTGGGGCTGTATAGGAGGCGTAGTAACCACAAAATATCATTTTCATATATATTTGTTTAGTTATCTTTGCCCTTCTTAAAGTCTTAAATATACGTCAGCACGCACCTAATGCATTCTAACATAAAAAAAAATCGGGAGTGGGGGGCGGCATTTCCCCGGACCCCGCTAGCATAATAACTTTAACTGCTGGCCTATGCCGTCAAAAAGGCCAAGCTACGCCCCTGATTATGTTCCCTTGTTCCCTAAAAATATTACCAATAACAGAAAATGTTCCATTGTTCCCCAAAAATATTACCAATAACAGAAAATGTTCCATTGTTCCCCAAAAATAAATGGCCTTGTCCCCAAACCCCCTCTATGACCGCAGATCAGAAATGCACCGTTGCCACCTCCCCTTCACCCTCCCCACCCACAAAATCGGTGCCCTTGCATCCCCCCCCCCCCCCCCCCCCCCACACTGCCCAAAGTTTGCATAAAGCTACAGCAGTACTGTAAAGGATTAACACATCTACTGTAGGTATGTATGTATAAAAACAACAATTGATTTTCTTTCAGGGATCTTTGCAGATGTTGCCACCTTCTGTCAAGTGGCATCTCCAAGTTCCAGCTCTGAGACTTAGCCTAGCCCTGGGTAAGCTAAAGCTATAAACTTTAATATATTTGACCCCAGTGATATAGGTTAATTAAGCTAATAATATGGCAATATTTCGAGCCACCCCAGAGAGTGGAATTCAAAAAAAAATGTACCTAAGCTACTCTATCTATCTTACTAGCAAATGTTAATATTTCGAGCCGCCCCAAATTCGGGAATACATTTCTGCGGTTCTTTAACGTGGTTTTTATAAATGAAGATTTTAATAAGCTTGATAAGCTTGAGAAACAGTAGATTTATTTGAGTGGGAGAACCCGATTTGTACAGATTTTTTTATTATTCTCATTAAAGTAGCCATCCCGCCAACAACAGTCAAATTTTATAAACATTATGTACACTGTTTCTAAACCTACTGATGACAAAGTATATATATAACTTACATATTTTGAGAAATCAAACTCATACATACACAGTATAAACGGCTTTAACCAGCCGGACCAAACCCAGAACTGGAGTGTCGAATTACGAGTTACCATCATTTTACGGTTATTCAATCACGGGTATTCTAAGAACCTATTAATAAACCTATACTTTTAATCAGCGCATATACATTGTTATATGGATAGAGTTTCGATAAACGGTTTTCTAGTGCAATTTTGTAGTTATTTGGCGGGATAGCTACTTTAAAAAAAAAGAGGAGTGCCTAACTATAAGTATAATTGTCCCAGCTCATTGGAATACTTTACTTTTTTGTTTGTTTTGTTGAGATATTGTGAAATTCCATCACATAAAACAATGGATACACATGATACAACATGAAAGTTTCTCTGTGCTGTTGTCACTTTACAGCGATATTATTAAAGACCGCCCCAGTTAAATAACAAATAATAGGACACTTTAAAGGGACATATGGCAATCTTGAAGATTTTGTCGAACATTAGTATCACAGTTTATTAGTCCCGTATCAATTTCACTTCAAAACTGCTTGCATATAATTAACTAAAATTTAGATGTATTATTTGTCTTCGTAGGTTTAAATATATGATTGGTGCAATAATATCAGCAATTAGTAATAATATATAAATTACACAGTTATACTTTAATTATAGAGAATAATATACAGGCATTTCATATCTCATCCTTTCCGTCGATGTGTTCTTGGGAAACACACTTTCCCTTAACCTCGTCCTTCGGATGGGGACGTAAACCGGGCGGTCCCGTGTATCAGTCTATCCTCCAAGCACGTTAAGGAACAACAGGAATCTATTCGATAATAAGAGTAGGGCACGGTTCCCAGATTCCTATGTATCCTTTTCCTCTCTCTGGGGCGGCTCTAAATAACCTATACTGTGCGAAGGCCGGGCACAATATAAAAATGTAATATTTCATCTATGTGTGACCTAAGAAAATTATATACTTCAGAATATTTTGTTGATTTTAGCAGTGATGGGAGAATAATGATTAAATATTTATTTCTCGGCGGATATAATAGCTGATCTTCCATGATCGAGTGCGGATTTATTAAACGAGTTGGCAAAAATATACAATGCGCGGCTTGTCGAGCATCAAATAATGTTTAATGTTTACTGAAGAGTTTAAAAAATAATAGATGATTTTGTGAGATTCTATTTATCACACAAAAACCCATACAAGTTGATGTTAAACGTTCACATTTCTCTGTGATGTCAATTTACCTATATATTAATACCGTATTTCCTCTATTAGAAGAGCCCCCACCTGTTTTAAGAAACCTTACCATCATCAAAAGTTCCTAAAAAACGCAATGTTTTTACCGCTAATGGATTTGATTAAATTAAAAGTTTCTAAAAAACACACTGTTTTAACGCTTATGGATTTGATTACGGGAGTTTTTTACCTTCGACACCAGTATGGTCTATGACATAAACCTTAAAGCGCTATCATCATCAATACAATTACCGCTTTTATTTATCTCGTTCCTTTCAATTTACTATTTAGTTTATCTTTTATTATTGGTTAATTCATATGCAACCAACCCGTTTTGTAATCGTCAAGTTTGACAGAAATGTGTATCATATAGATGCAGAGTGATGACAGTAATATACTCGGTACAGTCATGTTTTGGTTAAGTCAATACCGGTGTAACAGTAAAAGATCGCCGTACAGTAATTCTATAAGGAAACATTCCGGGGAAAGGAGGTGAAATATATTGAAAATTTGTATCATAATATTAGCCCCCCCACCTTCGCATTTTCCATAGCGCCCGGGAGCTACTGTTAGAGGAAATACGGTATATACGACAGCCAAAGTTGAAATCCTTTTAAAAATAACAGGACACTCTGTTGATTCATGTGAAATTCCATGCATATCATATGGCTTATATATTTTGTACCACCAATCCATCCTTTTTAACAACTTGTTTTGTTCATTTCAGAGACGCATCATCTGGTTTCCAGATGCCCTTCGTTCTTCAAATACCAATGCAACCCTGGAAGACGTGGATTTAACCAAAAAAGTTGACTATACTGTGATCGCAAGATTCTAAACTCAAGGAAATATATACATTTTATTAGGCCAAATCAGAAACGCGGTTAATTTTTCTTCGGCCTTATGCGTTACAGTATATACTTGTTACTGCGTATCCCGCTTGAGATGTGTTCGCCTGATCATGATGGTGACTTCTGTTTGGCAATCCCGAGGACTAAGCAGACATTATTATTTTAAAGAACCAAAATGAACATAATTATACCTCACAGAGACTATATAATATGTAAAGCTGTTAAAAAACACCAAATGTATACAATGTCATACATTGACAGTAGATGCTCACATTCAAAAAAACTTTTGGTGTTTTACATCATTTTAACACATTTTAGGCCATATATGACATTGATTTTTTTGTTGTAAGTATGTTGTAAGTATGAAGTAAATTTTATTATTGTAGTATTTAATAGATGTTTAGTTTATAAATATAATATATATAAAATATTGTATTATTTATTCTTTGGTTCAGTTGGATCAACATTGTATGTAAAAAAAGTTTCCATTTGCGTACAGTCATGCATGTATCTGAAACTGAAAAACTGCCTTTTGGGAACACAAGGTCATTTTAATTTATTTATTGTTTATTCAAGCTTTTGAAATAGATCTTTTGTAATTAAAGTGACACATGGGCCGATGATGGCAATCTTGAAGTGTATATCGAGCACTGAATTTGAAATTAGCATCTCGAAACATGTTTTGCTGTACTTAGCGGTACTCGTCTGATAAAGCAAATGTCACTGGTCTAGCCTGGTCAAGTAAAATTCATTGGGTTGAAGAAGAGTGCATAAAAAATATCCGCATGACGGATATATTCATATGAGAACTGAACACTTATTTTTGTGTCTACTGCTTAGAATGGCAGACACTTATCGATCACTTTGTCATACTTTAACCTGCAACCTAACCTTGGCCATCAATTGAAAAGTATTTTAATTGTGTTCATGAAACTTCACCAACGTCTTCATCTCAATGGATGTTGTTACACATGTGCAATACCTCTAACTTTCATTTTGGCAGGTTATGCCCTATTTATCAGCCTAACCTGCAACCTAACCTTGGAAATAAGCAAACAGCACTGTCAGCAGGCGAAGCAAGTGTTCATGGGTGATGGAACACACTTCTAGTTCAAGGTCGACTTAGTGACCGCTTCCCACTAATAACAATCTGGAAACTGATATTTCCATGTCTATACTAGTTTGACATATTAAGCCGTTATATTTGTTTTGTCAAGTGTCGGTGTAGCGGACAATGCGGTGCACTTAAAAACTTAAAAGCACAGGATCCGGGTTCAAGACAACGGCGCCACTGAGTTTCTTCAGTGTGTTTAGCCTCGTCCATCGTAAGCGGACATAAATCCTCCTATCTGAAGTTTATATATCGAAGTCTATTCTCCGAGCATGTTTAATAAGCAAAAGTAGGAGTAGGGCGGTTTCCGCGATTCTAATGAGACACCTACACTGACCAGATCCGCATTTTTTATTTTTTTTATGGGTGGGGTGGGTGATGGTGACGGGCCGGTGAGGGATAACCAAATAAATTGGACTGCAGCTTTGTTTTAGTATATTTTGATGTTAAATATGGCTGCATATGGTGATACTCGCCAATAAAAAATAAATAAAAAAACATTAGCGGGTGGCCAGTTGTTCCATTATTCCAGATTGGCCATCAAAATGCACAACGAGAAGCTAAACAGCGGTCAGCCTTTTTAAATATAGGCTACAGACTACTTTTCAGACTTCGTGTGAGCCCCTTCACCGAATACCGAATACGCACCTGTAGACGTTCAAATGACTTTACACTCGTTATATTTTTTGACCGACAGTGCCGAGTCGAACATTTTATCGCTTTAGCGTGTAATTTTTATAAAGAAATACCATGATGTTCGTAACATGTAGTACACGCCATGTACTATTTAAGCTTAAACAACATATTTTTAGTATCTCCTTGTACTTCATTAGAAAAGAACACAAGTGTTACCATTTTTTAACGCATTTTAACAATGACATCTCTTACGAGTTACTTCCCCTCGCTTCGGAATTTTAAATGGGTGAATCTCGAAATTTCTCGCTCAGTAAAGCATCTAAAAGTCAATACAGCTGAAGATGACGAAACTTAAAAGGGAACTAAAATTTAAATCATGTAAACTTGTTACAATCTTCCAGATTACGCGTTTAAAAAAAAAGAAAATGGCGGCTGTTTCACTTTTTTTTGACGTTGACGGAAAATGACGTACTACTTTTCGTTGTCATGTGTTGCTATGATAAGTGGACGGCGGAGCTAAAAACCACTCTGCTTACCACCTGTAAGTGATATTGATATGGGACTTTTTCTAAAATGATCAGCATGACATGATGTTGATCCTTGTAGAAAATTATTTTGATTCGACGTTAAACACTTTGGTTACATAGAGTTATATAGTAAAAACTTGTAGCGACTACTCCTCTGAAACTACTTGACGGATGTTCATAAAACTTCACAGGAATGTTGCTCTTGATGTATAGTTGATCCTAGCAAACTTTCAGGTCGGCCGAAAATTCAAGATGGCCGCCACAGCTAAAAATAGATTTAAAATAAATAAGTTTGTAGCGACTACTTCTTCAAAACTATAAGAAATATTGATATGGGACTTTTTCTAAAATGATCAGTATGACATGATGTTGGTCCTTGTCGAAAATCGTTTTGATTTGACGTTAAACATGGCTGCCAGCGGCCATCTTTGTTTACATAGAGTTATATAATGAAAACTTGTAGCGACTACTCCTCTGAAACCACTTGACGGATTTTCATGAAACTTCACAGAAATGTTGCTCTTAATGTCTAATTGATCCTAGCAAAATTTCAGGTCGGCCGGAAATTCAAGATGGCCGCCAAGGTTAAAAATAGATTTTCAAAAAACAAGTCTGTAGCGACTACTTCCTGAAATCAAAATCAATCAGTATAGGTTCAAGGTCATTGACCTCTTGTTTTTTAATACAAAACAGTTATTATACGTTCATACTTTGGTTAGTATGAAGACCCGTGGAGTATTCTCGTACATGGCTTTGTCTTTTCATGTTTGCAGCAGCAAGTTATTCAGCTTTTCCAGCCTATAGAAATATAAATGCAAATAAATGTAATTATTATATAACCTATAAATAGACGCGTTTTCATTGGCTAAAAAGTAATTTTTTAGAAAAAATATCTAGCGATATTGACCTGTTTTTTTCTGATATTGACCAGTTTTATAAATAGTAACATAAATAGTTTTATAATAGTTTTATAAATAGTTGAGGATTATATAATTAAACAGTTATGGACTTTTCAGCTGTTATACATGATGTTGATATGTACCAAAAAATCATTATTGACCTCGGCTATCGCCTCGGTCAATAATGATTTTTTTGGTGCATATCACATCATGTATAACAGCTGAAAAGTCCATAATTGTATAATATTAACTTTTAGAAAGACCGGGTTGAACATCATCAGCAAAATGGCATATATACATACTTAACTATAGTGGTGGGGGGATGGTTGGGGGACAGTGTATTAGGCAGAAATTCAAGACTGGTGTACAATTTTGCAAACAGGGTGTAAAATAATTTGGAATAACACGCTAAAAGTAAAAGCCAATTCGCGTCAAGTTGATGTGTCTAGCTATAGGGCAATTTATTTTTTACAAATAAATATGAAAAAGGTAGCATTTTAGCATCTTTCTTCTACAAATGTATACAAAACATAACAATATTGAGAAAGTAAGAGTTTGGAAGTGTTGTTTAGCAAAAATATTTGTTGACCCCACCCACTCCACCAAATATTGGCTGTTTAGGGTGGGGGCCCAAATATTGGCTGCCTGTGTGTGTGTGGTGGCGGTGGGGATGGGGGTGGGTGTGTGCAACATAGCTATAAGTGTAGAAACCAAAAGTGAACAAATCGTTTTCTTGAAAATCCTGATTAAAGCATGCCTATATAGATACACATTTCTTTGTTTTATAAAATATGTCATTCAGAATCTGTTTTGTTTTGACCAGAAACGGGCCAGAAAGTGCCGTCTGCTTTTCAATCAAAGCAACTGAATTCGCCATTCTAAAACCTCTAGATGTCATGCTTATAAACCAAACAGTTTACGAAAATTGTTTAAATCATAAAAGTATGCATGTAATTACATGTAATGAGCAGTATTCTAACACATAAATGCCTGCATATTAGCCATTTATGATCGCCGTACATTCGCGAAAACTGATGACATAGTTTTCAGCATACGAATTCCTCCATCTAAAAAGGAACTAATGAGTTTCTGTTTCGTTAAAGAATATATATGTATACGTATGACATTGTTTATACGCATGGCATATGTTACGTGTACGCTCGAAAATACTTACGATGTTTTTCGAACTTCTGCTTGTGAAATGGCACTCATCGTCGTAACGGTTTTTGTAAACTGTGACGTCACATACTATTCCCAGGTCTATTTCTCGGTTACTTCCCGGTTAAAACCCGGTTGAAAAGAGATGGCAAGTTCGATATGTGTGTTCATGTTTCTGATGTTTTAATTATTATGTCTACCCCCACATATTGCCCTAAGATTGGATGTCTGTCTGTCTGTCTGTCTGTCTGTCCGTCACAATTCGTGTATATGGTGTCCTCCAAATCTTCTTGAGGGATTTTGAAATAACTAATGGCACAAATGTTCATCATATCGAGACAGCGTGCAGAGCGCATCTTCCAGCCACGTCAGTTAAAGGTCAAGGTCACAGATAGAGGTCGAAGGTCATATGCACTATATTTCTTGTCTGCTCCATCTCTCGTGAACCACTTGAGGGATTTTGAAATAACTTGGCACAAATGTTCACCATAGTGAGACGACGTGCAGAGCGCAACTCCAGCCACTTTCGTTCCAGGTCAAGTTCACACTTAGAGGTCGAAGGTCATATGCACTGTATTTAGTGTCTGCTCCATATCTCTTGAACTGCTTGAGGGATTTTAAAATAACTTGGCACAAATGTTCACTATAGAGAGACGATGTGCAGAGCGCAACTCCAGCCACTTCCGTTCAAGGTCAAGCTTAGAGGTTGAAGGTCATATGCACTATATTTCGTGTCCGCTCCATATCTCTTGAACTGCTTGAGGGATTTTGAAATGGCACAAATGTTCATCATACCAAGACGATGTCCAGAGCGCAACTCTCAGCCAGGTTGGTTTATATTCATTACACTGAGAGTGTGGGGGGAGACATATGTTTTTGTTAAAAAAAACAGAGTCTAGTTGACGTATTCATTTTAACTGGCACCCTGAAATGCACAGTAGGCTAGTAGTTTCAGAAGCAGTTTTTAGCTCTACTGGCTGAAGGCCAGCAAAGCTTATGGGATGGTGAGTTGTCCATCGTCCGTCCGTCGTCGGTCGTCCGTCGTCTGTCGTCCGTCGTCCGTCAATAACTTTTGCCTTGTGAACACTCTAGGGCCTTCATTATTAATCGAATCTTTACGAAACTTTTGCAGTGTCTTTATATCAATGAAAGCTCGGACAAGTTTGAAAACCAGCCGGATCGGATATATTTCACCAGAGTTATGGCCCTTGGTTTGCTGAAAAATGCCATATTAAGCCTTGTGAACACTCTAGCACCTTCATTTATTATTTGATCTTTACCAAACACAGATTGTTAATATCAATGAAAGCTCGGACAAGTTCGAAAACCAGCCAAATCGGATCAGTAACACCGGAATTATGGCCCTTGTTTTTTCTGAAAATTGCTATTTTCTACCTTGTGAACGCTCTAACATCTTCATTTATTATTTGATCGTTACCAAACTTGCACAGATTGTTAATACTAATTGTAGCTTGGACAAGTTCGAAAATCAGCTGAATTGGGTCAATAACACCAGAGTTATGGCCCTTGTTTTTTCTGAAAAATGCCATTTTCTGCCTTGTGAACACTCTAGCACATTCATTTATTATTTGATCTTTACCAAACTTGCACAGATTGTTAGTATCAATGAAAGCTCAAATAAGTTTGAAAACCAGCTAAATCGGATCAGTAACGCCGGAGTTATGGCCCTTGTTTTTTGTTCTGAAAAATGCTATTTTCTGCCTTGTGAACACTCTAGGGCCTTCAATATTAATCGGACCTTTACTTAACTTTGCCAGTGTCTTTAAAACAATGAAAGCTCGGACAAGTTCGAAAACCGGCAAGATCGAAATAATTTCACTGGAGTTATGGCCCTTGTCTTGCTGAAAAATGCCATATTAAGCCTTGTGAACACTCTAGCACCTTCATTTGTTATTTGATCTTTACCAAACCTGAACAAATTGTTAATATCAATGTAAGCTCAGACAACTTTGAAAACCAGCTAGATCTGACCATTAACAGCGGAGTTATTGCCCTTGATTTAGTTAAAAATGCTATATTTTGCCTCATTAAGACAATAGGGCCTTCATTTTTCATCCAATCTTTACCAAACTTTACCAGATTGTTTATATAAATGAAAGCTCAGGCAACTTTGACAACCAGCTAGATCGGACCATTAACAGCGGAGTTATGGCCCTTGATTCAGTTAAAAATGCTATATTTTGCCTCGTGAATTCGATAGGGCCTTCATCTTTCATCTGATCTTTACAAATGTTTACCTGATTGTTTATATCAATGACAGCTCAGACAATTTCGAAAACCATATCGGACCAGTAACAGATGAGTTATGGCCCTTGATTTAGTTAAAAATGCTATATTTTGCCTCGATAATTCGATAGGGCCTTCATCTTTCATCTGATCTTTACAAAACTTTACCTGATTGTTTATATCAATGACAGCTCAGACAGTTTCGAAAACCAGCCATATCGGACCAGTAACAGATGAGTTATGGCCCTTGATTTAGTTAAAAATGCTGTATTTTGCCTCGTTAAGATGATAGGGCCTTCATTTTTCATCCGATCTTTAAGAAACTTTACCAGATTGTTAATATCAATGAAAGCTTGGATGATTTCGAAAACCATCCAGATTGGACCATTTACATCGGAGTCATGGCCCTTGATTTTCTGAAATATGCTATATATTGGCCTCATTAAGACGAAAGGGCCTTCATTTGGCCGGATTTCATTGAAACTTTGCAGGGATGATCAGTACCAAGCCTAGTTGTACATAGTCACCATGTTCCAGTTGAATGATTTTGGCAGAGTTATAGCCCTTTAAAGGTTTTAATACACAAAAACTTTGTTCTGACTAGTTCTCCTGAACCCCCGGCCGGATTAAACGATTTGTTTCATCTAGTTGTGCACATCATCGCCATGTTCCGGTTGAATGATTTTTGGCAGAGTTAGGGCCCTTTAAAGGTTAATACACAGACTTTGTTCTGACTAGTTCTCCTGAACCTCTGGCCGGATTTAAACGAAACTTTTTAGGGATGATCAATTCCATGTCTAGTTGTGCAAATCATTGGCGTATTCCGGTTAAATGATTTTTTAGGCAGAATTATGGCCCAAGAAAAGGTTTTAATACACAAACTTTGTCTGATCTACTTTTCCTGAACCCCTCGCCAGATTTCAATGAAACTTTGCAGGGATGATCAGCACCAAGCCTAGTTGTGCATATCATTGTCACATTCCGGTTTACAGATATTTGGCAGAGTTATGGCCCTTTAAAGGATTTTGGTAGCACTTTTTTTTTTCGGGCTAGTTCTCCTGAACTGGAGAACTAGTTCTCCTGGCTGGATATAGACAAAACTTGACAAGGATGATCAGTATCAAGCCTAGTTGTGCATATTATCGCCATATTTTGGTTGAATGATTTTTGGCAGAGTTGTGACCCTTCAAATGTTTTAATACACAAACTTTGTCCAGATTAGTCTCTTCTGAACTATTTGCCAGATTTCAGCGAATCTTGGCGAGAATGATCAGTACAAAGCCTAGTTGCACCTGTCATTGCAATGTTCTGGTTGAGTGATTTTTGAAAGACTTATGGTCCCTTATACATAAACTTTATCTTGAGTCAGTAGAGCATCCACAGGCCCTCTTGGGCTTCTTGTTTCCTTAGTCCGATAGAATACAACTTTCAAGTGTACTCGGGTAAGGGTTAATCAAACTGTTAAAACCCTATTATTTTAAACAAACTGGAACAAAACTAATGTATGTTTTTATTTATTTTAATTCATTTCATTCATTTATAATATATATTGATCTGCAATTTGTTTTTCATCTCCATTTTATTAGCGTTGAAAATTCAGTCCAGTCTCCTTTTTAAAGAAAAAGTCTTAAGTCCAGTTTATGCCTCCTTTTTCCAGTAAAAATGTTCAAGTTACACGTCCTTGTCAACAAAGTGTTAAAAAGATTGTCCAAATTTCGCCTCTTCTAAAAGTATAAGTCTAAATTTACGCCTCTTCTAAAAGTTTAATATATAGAAATTACGTGTCCTGCTCGCTTACGCCTGGCTAATAACACGTAACTATCATTTACGCCTGGATTACGCCTGATTTACGCCTCGAAACCAGGCGGATTACGCCTGATCACTTCGTACGGGAGGGAACCGGTTACTTCCTGTGAAAAACCAAAATCAATACAAAAGCTAGCACCCAATGGTGCAAGCCAAAAAGAAGTTAAGGTTTTCTTCGCCAAAATCGTTACGGAAAGAAACGTATGTTTCTGTTGAAGATAATGAATCATGGATTACAATGTCCACTAGGTTAAGGAATATCTTTACATTTTTACCAATTATACAAATATCAGCCAAGCTTGGTCATTCTATATGGCATGTTCTTAAAGTGAAACAGATAAATGCATCAACTTAACGCTGATGCCTTCATCGCCATCGTCAATGAAAAAAAGACCACATAATTATATGCCTCTTTTATTACTTCGAAGAGGCGATATACAACAGAATCGTTCATAAGAAATGCTCAAGAACATGTTCATTAAAAGCAGTAGGCATGTTCGTGTCTATGACATTTTAAGATCGTGAACAAGGGAGAGAGAATTTCCAATGTATCCAGTTTAATCGTTAAAGTGGTAAGCTAGCAAATGCGGGCGATAAAAACGTGTATGTGTGCAGAGATTCTTTAAAATGCTACCTGACCTGAAGCGTTACTTGTTTTAGCCTACCTCCACCACATCACGGGTGTTATAATAAGAATATGACCGAATTACGTCTACAAAGTCATTCTGGATTTTAAAGATACCGAATAAACTTGAAAACACAGCGTAGGTTAGTGTTTTTTACCACACAGAATACTGTACAATGCGATTTAGCGCATCTGACCGGTTAACTTTTGAATTTTTCTGTGCAATTTACTGTGTTTGGGTAGAAGAAATCATAATATCCTCGAATGTTTGAAAAAACGACAAACTTTTAGACAAAACAACGTTCAGACGAGTCTTCAAAAATATATGGACCACATCTTGCGCTATGTCACACTTCTGAAATATATAAATAAGAACAAACAAATAATCAATTTCTTACCTTCTGTGTTGATTTGCACCCGTCCGAGGCGTTATTCTGCCACAAAATGTTGTTACTTCCACCACATCAAAGGGTAACGTATGGACATGGTGTACATGTGATACTTTCAGAACCTCAATCTGGGAGTTTAGTCATTTTTAAAGGGAGATTCATGCAAAAATCTGGGAAGTTTTATCGCCGGCTATTTTTAGCGCACGAGCAGTATTTTTTACCCAAATTCCATAAACGAATACCTAAAAATACACTTTTAAACGAATTTCTTTATTGATGTCAGGGGAGATAAGAAGAATGAATAAAACAGTTTTTAAACAATATTTTATTTAATAACCAATGATAACATGTAAGGTCATCAAGCACTATAAATATAAGTGTCATCTCTTGAACACACTCACAGCCCTAACTTCAACACAGTGAACTTCCACTAACTGTCCTGAACTTAGTTGCACACACCCTTACACTTCCTCACAAGTTCACTGCTTGGTCTATACTCATAGCATATGGCTGTATTGTTTATTTTCACACTGAGGAGGCTGTGATCACCTTTTTTTAAAAAGAAAAATCTGAAATCAAACATACAAACATCGAACTAAAGCAATGTACGTCAGTCACGGAACTGGATCTTTTGAATAATAAATCTTTATAAAAAAATCATTTATTGTTTTAATTAAATCATACATACCAACAAAGTCTACTTTCGTTTTTGCTATCCGATAATTACTGCGTCACCTTTAACAAACATTAATTTTCCACTTCTAAATAAATGACATAGGCAATTTGTTTCAAGTCGTATCGAACCTGTTTAATTACAGACATCATTAAAGACTTCATAAGTGTGCTGCTAATCCTTTGATAAGATCAATTAAGCCAATAAACTGTTTGCAAATAACAGTTTCACCCACTTTCCCCCCAGGCTATTGATCCAGGTTTGTCACGTGACGGTCTTGCGATTCACGAGACAGTAACATCAAGTTGGCTTTTATGCAAACGTATTATACCAAACAAAGGAAATAGACCGATGCTTTTTGAAAAATCAATTTTAGCAATTTTACGGAAGTTTTTCACACAATTCCGTGGGACCGGGAGGAGGGTTAGAATTCCGTGAGATTTCATCTCACGCCGTGAGGTATCACATGTATGTTAGGTGTTGGGATAGATTTGAAAATCAAAAATGGTTGTATTTGTTTTAATTTAATATAAAGCTACATTTTTCCAATTTCATTTCACTTACAATTATGTAATATACAGTGTAACCTGCCGAATCCATTTTTCAATCAAAATTTTAATTTTTGAGAGAAGACCTCAATTTTCAGGAGCTATATGTTTATTCTGATCTTGATAAAATCTCTTTATAAGGAACTGAAAACTTAATCGGATTACATTGTTTAATTTCCAAGTCTAGGCATAATTATGACTGGTATATATATGTTATTTATAGGAGTTGATGCACGTGACGAACGAACACATGCTTCATATACCTAGCAGCCATGCATAGCAACGCTTCCAACTGTGTTATGTATGCATACTTTTGCTTAAAGGCTGAATATGCTTATTAAGTGTAAAATGAAACAGCTGACGAATTATTCGAAAGCTTTACAGGTTACAGTACCCTATTGCAAAAGACAGTTTCATTGGCTGAAAAAGTATATGGAAAGCACCATGTCTAATGCATAGATAAGCTTCGTATTGATTGGATGAGAGATTAGGTGGGAAATTCAGTTCTGTTTCCTTGAATTTGTTATTTATTTCTGATTATTATTTAACATAGGTTTTATCCATATGATTTTTTTCTATAATATGGCAGTGTGATTTTCATAAATTTGTTTGGGGATTTACTCAAACGTAGGTCATGACATAAAAAGTGTAGTCTTGATCATCTTCGATGCTTGATTGTAAATACTAACGTCTTGAAAAGTTGTGCAGAAACAAATTTGAAACTCGAACCAACTGGAATCAATTGACTAATTATTATTTTTAGCTCTACTGGCCAAAGAGCTTATGGGATGCCGAGTTGTCCGTCATCTGTCGTCCGTCCGTCGTTAACTTTTGTCTCGTTAAGACGATAGGGCCTTCATTTTTCATTCGATCTTTACCAAACTTTATCGGATTGTTAATATCAATGAAAGCTCAGACAAGTTTGAACACCAGCCAGATCGAACTAGTAACATCAGAGTTATGGCCCTTGATTTAGTTAAAAATGCTATATTTTGCCTCGTTAAGACGATAGGGCATTCATTTTTCATCCCATCTTTACCAAACTTTACCAGATTTAATATTGGTGAAAGCTTGGATATGTTTGAAAACCAGAATGTTGATATCAATGAACGCTCTAACGAGATTGAGAACCAGCCAGATCGAACCAGTAACACCAGAGTTATGGCCCTTTTTCAAAATTGGTACACTGCAAACTCAAGGGGTAGCGGAATTTTACCTTTTTTTTTCATCATAGGAAACCTTTGTTCATGGGTTCATTTTTAGCTCTACTGGCCCTTGCCAGCAGAGCTTATGGGATGGTGTGGTGTCCGTCGTCCGTCGTCTGTCCGTCCTTCCATTAACTTTTACCTTGTTAAGACGATAGATAGGGCCTTCATTTTTCATCCGATCTTTACCAAACTTTAATAGATTGTTAATAGCAATGAAAGCTCGAATAATTTTGAAAACCAGCCAGTTCGGACCAGTAACAGCAGAGTTATGGCCTTTGATTTAGTTAAAAATGCTATATTTTGCCTCAAGACAATAGGGCCTTCATTTTTCAACCTATCTTTACCAAATTTTACCAGATTGTTAATAACAATGAAAGCTCAAACAAGTTTGAAAACCAGCCATATCGGACCAGTAACAGTGGAGTTATGGCCCTTGATTTAGTTAAAAATTGCTATATTTTGTTTCGTTAAGACGATAGGGGCTTTATTGTTCATCCAAACTTTATCAAACTTGATCGGATTGTTAATGTCAATAAAGGCTTGGACAAGTTCGAAAACCAGCCATATCGGACCAGTAACAGCAGAATGAATGAATGGTGTTTTACGGCACGTCGACACATAAATAGGTAATATTGTGCGCAAAAATTGATGAAAAATGAAGAAATGAAGTATTAATTAAAAATTAATGTAAATAAATATAGATAAAACTATTAAAAAATAAGGGATGATAAGGTGTAATATAAACTATGTATGGCCTTTGATTTAGTTAAAAATGCTATATTTTGCCTCAAGACAATAGGGCCTTCATTTTTCATCCTATCTTTACCAAACTATACCAGATTGTTCATAACAATGAAAGCTCAAACAAGTTCGAAAACCAGCCATATCAGACTAGTAAGAGCGGAGTTATGGCCCTTGATATAGTTAAAAATTGCTATATTTTGTTTCGTTAAGACGATAGGGGCTTTATTGTTCATCCAAACTTTATCAAACTTGATCAGGTTGTTAATGTCAACAAAGGCTTGGACAAGTTCGAAAACCAGCCATATTGGCCCAGTAACAGCGGAGTTATGGCCCTTGATTTAGTTCAAAATTCTATATTTTGCCACATTAAGACGATAGGCCTTCATTTTTCATCTGATCTCTACCAAACTTTTTCAGATTGTTAATGTCAATGAAAGTTCGAACAAGTTTGAAAACCAGCCAGATCGGATCAGTAACAGCGGAGTTATGGCCCTTGATGTCTTTAAAAATGCTATAATTTGCCTCATTATTACGATATGTTACGATTTTTTTATTGATTTTTCTTTTTGAATTTTTATGTTTTGAATTATTTTTTTGATGTTTTTTTTTTTGATTGATTTTTTTTTTGAATTTTTTTTTGAATTTTTATATTTTTTTAGTTCGAAAACCAGCCAGATAGGACCGGTAACAGAGGAGTTATGGCTCTTGTTTAGTTAAAAATGCTATATTTTGCCTCGTTAATATGGTAGGGCCTTCATTTTTCATCTGGGCCCTGTTTTATGAAACAACCTACGATAGTTTTGATCGTTACAGTCAAAATAAAATAATTTCAGCCATTTTCCTTAAAAGTATTTAAAGCAAGCAATGACGGGTGGAAATATTGCATAAACAACATTGTTTACAGAAAATCGTTTTATCTGTTTAACGTAACATATAGCAATACATTTAATAATTTGATTTACGATCAAAATTGTCGTAAGATGTTTCATAAAACGGGCCCCTGATCTTTACCAAACTTTACCAGATTCTTTAGTTATGGCCCTTGATTTAGTTGAAAATGTTGTCTTTTCCCAAAATCTTTCAAAAACAAACGTAAATTGCAGTCACTCGCTTCATTGATGTTATAAGAGCCATGTTAGCCAGTAGAGCGTCCACATGCCCTCTTGGGCCTCTTGTTATCATTCGCTCGATGCCTCGAAGCCACCGATAGCTCGAACATATCCCTATGGTTCCGCTGACTTCGAAAAATCGAGGTTCGACTGTATAACTAACATATTTTGAGAATCTGGACTCTATAGACACAATTTTGAACCGGGCTCTATAGACACAATTTTAAACCGGGCTCTATAGACACAATTTTAAATGGCTTTTAAACCAGCCAGGCCAAATCCCAACACTGGATCCTTTAAATAAGAGTTATAAACCAACTCATAATTAATTTTGTGCATATTCAACCATGGGTAATTATAGAACCCGTGAATGAACCTACACTTTTAATTGGCACATATAGCTTATTATATGATTTGAACACTGGATAGATTTGATAAACGGTTTTGTGGTGTAATTTTGCCTTTATTTGGCAGGTCAGTTTCTATAAATGAATCCATAACATGTATCAACTCAGTTGATGCATACTAATATATTTTCAATTTCTGGAACTGTATATCATATGCATGTAATTCTGTATTTATCAATATTTGTGAACTCATGGGCAGAAAGCCTACTGTTTGAAATAAAAGAAAGATATGAAGGTGCTGTGTATCAGATCAGGCAATGCACACCCGAGGTGAACGGAAAATACTCAGCGATGATTCGGCCTTCATTTGCATATGTATTACACTATTGTATTATGATATATATATATTACACCCCCACACTGCAGGTCATGTGATGAAAACAAAACATAAACATTTAGCATGTTATTGTACAGAAGAGGATATTTACAATTCTATGCATGTTTATTTTTTAGGTGCCAGTGTGGCAACTGTGGATATGTACCCGCAGCTGTGGAGTCAACACGTTTTTCAAGATGGTCCACATCATCGAGTAGATGATTGATCAGATGGCGGAATATGATGGACTGAACAGGAAGAGTTGCCTTGACAACCAAATGTATTAAAGGTGAGTGTTTACGATTACATTGACGATTGATTGATTGATTGAATTGGATTTTATAGTCGCACCAACAGCTAAGATCATATGGTGACTTTCCAGCTTCCATTGGTGGAGGAAGACCCCAGGGGCCCCTCCGGGCAATTTTCGTGCACGGGCGGGCACCTGGGTAGAACCACCGACATTCTGCAAGCCAGCTGGATAGCTTACTCACATAAAGATTCCTAGATTACATTGACGAATCTGGACTGTCTGAAGAGGATCAACTATTGCACAAGTAATGTACGAATGATAGCGTATTAGATTGTTTATTAATGTTCCTTTGTGTAAGATCATGAATACGACAGAATTAATATGTTCATGACTTAATTGAGATGCAGCCTCGCATCATATAATTGTATCCAACTCATTTAATAAATTCATTAATAAACAAGCACTTATGTGAGATTTCTGTATGATAAAAAAAGAGACAGTTAATGTTCCAGCCTGTCACAACAGTTTTGGTTTCTGATCTAGTCTGTACTGTTTTGGGTTTGGTCATTAAATTGTCACAACAATGTTTTAGTTTCATATTGAAAATGAAAATGCACTATTAATGTGTCCTCATGATGGTTCCATCTGATTTAGTTATTGTTTATGAAATAGTTGGGTCTTGTATTAAAGCCACAGTATGTTTATTTTCATCATTAGCAGAGATGATAAGACTTTGTGTCAAGTATTAATTAGTGTATAACATAACTGTCATATTTGCTTTAAATCACGCAATGTACCCTGGCCTTTTTTTGAAACAATTAAGTTGAAACAAACTATTCGGTAAAAAGTTACGTAAACTTTCAACTATAATTATATAGATATAAAAATCGAACGGGAAAAGTAGCATTCAAGGACGACAGTCAACCACAAACACACTAAGAAACAAAGAACGACTTTAAAGATGAATAAAAGGCCAAATAAGACATCACAAACACAAAAGGGTTGACGTTAGGGCTACTGCCAGTCAGTGGCAAAAATGTTTACATTACAATACCTGTGCTATAAATAAACCATTTGTCCGAGCACACTACCTTTGTTATTCGTCGTCTTCGAATATTCAATGCTGACTTAACACTATAAGACGAGTGTTACACATTAAGTACAGTTTCGGATAAACAGCTTTGTATCGAGTGTTTACCAAAAATACGATTCTCCCAAATACGTGTCTAAAACATGGCACTTTATTCATCTATTGGTAATTGATTACTCGGAAACCAGCCTACAGCGATAACTTCTATTTTAAAAATGAATGAATGAATGGTGTTTTACGGCACGTTGACACATTCTATTTTAAGAACACATTGAATAGAATAGAATATCTTTTATTTCCAATCATGGGCCATCACTGGCATAGTAATCACATACTAATTGGACATAAATGAGGTTATAAAATAATAAAACTTAATTCTGATTATACAACACAATTAACATAAGTAAACACCTTAGATAGGGCATAAAACAACAATAACAGTTTATCAATTCAAGAACGTCAATAAGTTCTTACAGCTACATTTCTATTAAGGAGTTAAGTGCACATTATATTTATGAAAAATCCATGATTTATAACACTAACATGACAGACCTGTTTTGTTACTTATATTACAGTTCAAATGATTAAATCTCATGGTATAACATGTGTAAATAAACCGTGCTGTTCTATTGATTATATATTCATCTTCATTACTTAAGATGTTGGCTGGGCAAGTTTTGACATCTTCAAGTCTAAACATTTTATTTTTTAAATCATAGTTTTATTTGACAACAGATTTGTTTCATTTTTTTTGCATTCTAGTAGATATGGATATAATGTAGGATTTAAGATGGTAACATATCAAATGTTAAGCAATTTTTATTTTTTCATATTTTTTCCGGGGGTATGGGTAGCTGACAATCTGAGTAGAATTTATCCCTTTGCTATAGAATAAATTAGAATTTTGTTTTCAGTAGTGGAATACATATATAAAAGTAGATACTGTCAGCTAATTTTATTTTCGATGTCCATGTCAATATTGTGTGTACAGTATTTTACGTTGAAAATGTCAAAATAACTCAAAAATGGGTGTAATTTAAAGAATTTTTAATAAAAAATCATTAGAAGCCTGGTGACCAATATTTTGTTTTACTTGTTTTGAAAGAAATGTCATAGGACCTTGTCATATACAAGTTTTAAAAAAAGTTGAGCATTCGAACATACTTTTTTTTATCTTGAATTAATTTTTAGGTAAAAACAAAATTGGGTGGGGTACGGTCCATGTATGTTTGCTTTTTAAAGGAAAAAGACAAATGAGGATTACAATTGTTTTTGTATGATTTGAAAGAAATGTATATATGCAATCAAAAATTAATTGTTGTTATTCAGTTAACACAATCTTATGAAAACAATTGTGAAAATGTTCAATGACTATATTTTTCCACTTTTTAGTGAAATTTTGAAGTTAGAAATATGTGACTTCTTCAATGACCTCTAGTGGAAAAAAAAGTGTGGTGACCTAGATTTTTTTTGATAATTTTGCATCTAAATGATACCAAAGAAGCTTTAAATATGATTTTTAGCTCTACTGGCCAAGGGCCAGCAGAGCTTATGGGATGGTGTGTTGTCCGTCTTCCGTCGTCCGTCGTCCGTCGTCCGTCCGTTAACTTTTGCTTGTGTACACTCTAGAGGCCACATTTCTGATGCAATCATCATGAAACTTTGTCAGAATGTTTGTCTCAATGAAATCTCGGTCAAGTTCGAAAATGGGTCATGTGGGGTTAAAAACTAGGTCACTAGGTCAAATATTGGAAAAACCTTGTGTACACTCTAAAGGCCATAGTTTTGACCCGAGCTTGATGCAACTTTGTCAGAATGTTTGTCTTAATGAAATCTCGGTCAAGTTCAAAAATGGGTCATGTGGGCTCAAAAACTAGGTCACTAGGTCAAATACTTGAAAAAACTTGCGTACACTCTAGAGGTCATATTTGTTACCCAATCTTGATGAAACTTTGTCAAATTGTTTATCTTAATTATATCTTGATCAAGTTCGAAAATGGGTCACATGAAGTTAAAAACTAGGTCACTAGGTCAAATATTGGAAAAACCTTGTGTAGACTCTAGAGGCCATATTTTTGACCCGAGCTTGATGCAACTTTGTCAGAATGTTTATCTTAATTGTTTGTCTCAATGAAATCTCGGTCAAGTTCGAAAATGGGTCATGTGGGGTCAAAAACTAGATCACTAGGTCAAATATTGGAAAAACCTTGTGTACACTCTAGAGGCCATATTTTTGACCCGAGCTTGATGCAACTTTGTCAGAATGTTTGTCTTAATTATATCTTGGTCAAGTTTGAAAATGGGTCAAATGGGATTAAAAAATAGGTCACTAGGTCAAATACTTGAAAAACCTTGTGTACACTCTAGAAGCCGTATTTCTGATCCAATCTTGATAAAACTTTGTCAAAATGTTTGTCTTAATTATATCTTGGTCAAGTTCAAAAATGGGTCACATGGTTTTAAAAAACTAGGTCACTAGGTCAAACTTTGGAAAAACCGTGTGTACACTCTAGAGGCCATATTTTTGACCTCATCTTGATGAAACTTTGTCAGAATGTTTGTCTTAATGAAATCTCGGTCAAGTTCAAAAATGGGTCATGTGGGATCAAAAACTAGGTCACTAGGTCAAATACTTGAAAAAACTTGCGTACACTCTAGAGGTCATATTTGTTACCCAATCTTGATGAAACTTTGTCAAATTATTATCTTAATTATATCTTGATCAAGTTCGAAAATGAGTCACATGAAGTTAAAAACTAGGTCACTAGGTCAAATATTGGAAAAAGCCTTGTGTAGACTCTAGAGGCCATATTTTTGACCCGAGCTTGATGCATCTTTGTCAGAATGTTTATCTTAATTGTTTGTCTCAATGAAATCTCGGTCAAGTTCGAAAATGGGTCATGTGGGGTCAAAAACTAGATCACTAGGTCAAATATTGGAAAAACCTTGTGTACACTCTAGAGGCCATATTTTTGACCCGAGCTTGATGCAACTTCGTCAGAATGTTTGTCTTAATTATATCTTGGTCAAGTTTGAAAATTGGTCACATGGGGTTAAAAACTAGGTCACTAGGTTAAATACTTGAAAAACCTTGTGTACACTCTCGAAGCCGTATTTCTGACCTAATCTTAATGAAACTTTGTCAAAATGTTTGTCTTAATTATATCTTGGTCAAGTTCAAAAATGGGTCACATGGTTTTAAAAAACTAGGTCACTAGGTCAAACTTTGGAAAAACCGTGTGTACACTCTAGAGGCCATATTTTTGACCTCATCTTGATGAAACTTTGTCAGAATGTTTGTCTTAATGAAATCTCGGTCAAGTTCAAAAATGGGTCATGTGGGATCAAAAACTAGGTCACTAGGTCAAATACTTGAAAAAACTTGCGTACACTCTAGAGGTCATATTTGTTACCCAATCTTGATGAAACTTTGTCAAATTATTATCTTAATTATATCTTGATCAAGTTCGAAAATGAGTCACATGAAGTTAAAAACTAGGTCACTAGGTCAAATATTGGAAAAAGCCTTGTGTAGACTCTAGAGGCCATATTTTTGACCCGAGCTTGATGCATCTTTGTCAGAATGTTTATCTTAATTGTTTGTCTCAATGAAATCTCGGTCAAGTTCGAAAATGGGTCATGTGGGGTCAAAAACTAGATCACTAGGTCAAATATTGGAAAAACCTTGTGTACACTCTAGAGGCCATATTTTTGACCCGAGCTTGATGCAACTTCGTCAGAATGTTTGTCTTAATTATATCTTGGTCAAGTTTGAAAATGGGTCACATGGGGTTAAAAACTAGGTCACTAGGTTAAATACTTGAAAAACCTTGTGTACACTCTCGAAGCCGTATTTCTGACCTAATCTTAATGAAACTTTGTCAAAATGTTTGTCTTAATTATATCTTGGTCAAGTTCAAAAATGGGTCACATGGTATTAAAAACTAGGTCACTAGGTCAAACTTTGGAAAAACCGTGTGTACACTCTAGAGGCCATATTTTGACCCGAACTTGATGAAACTTTGTCAGAATGTTTGTCTCAATGACATCTCGGTCAAGTTCAAAAATGGGTCATGTGAGGTCAAAAACTAGGTCACTAGGTTAAATACTTGAAAAAACTTGTGTACACTCTAGAGGTCATATTTGTTACCCAATCTTGATGCAACTTTGTCAGAATGTTTGTCTTAATTATATCTTGGTCAAGTTTGAAAATGGGTCACATGGGGTTAAAAACTAGGTCACTAGGTTAAATACTTGAAAAACCTTGTGTACACTCTCGAAGCCGTATTTCTGACCTAATCTTAATGAAACTTTGTCAAAATGTTTGTCTTAATTATATCTTGGTCAAGTTCAAAAATGGGTCACATGGTATTAAAAACTAGGTCACTAGGTCAAACTTTGGAAAAACCGTGTGTACACTCTAGAGGCCATAATTTTGACCCGAACTTGATGAAACTTTGTCAGAATGTTTGTCTCAATGAAATCTCGGTCAAGTTCAAAAATGGGTCATGTGAGGTCAAAAACTAGGTCACTAGGTCAAATACTTGAAAAAACTTGTGTACACTCTAGAGGTCATATTTGTTACCCAATCTTGATGCAACTTTGTCAGAATGTTTGTCTTAATTATATCTTGGTCAAGTTTGAAAATGGGTCACATGGGGTTAAAAACTAGGTCACTAGGTCAAATACTTGAAAAAACCTTGTGTACACTCTCGAAGCCGTATTTCTGACCCAATCTTGATGAAACTTTGTCAAAATGTTTGTCTTAATTATATCTTGGTCAAGTTCATAAATGGGTTACATGGTGTAAAAAACTAGGTCACTAGGTCAAACTTTGGAAAAAACGTGTGTACACTCTAGTGGCCATATTTTTGACCAGATCTTGATGAAACTTTGTCAGAATGTTTGTCTCAATGAAATCTCGGTCAAGTTTAAAAATGGGTCATGTGGGGTCAAAACCTAGGTCACTAGGTCAAATACTTGAAAAAACTTGTGTACACTCTAGAGGTCATATTTGTTACCCAATCTTGATGAAATTTTGTCAAATTGTTTATCTTAATTATATCTTGATCAAGTTCGGAAATGGGTCACATGAAGTTAAAAACTAGGTCACTAGGTCAAATATTGGAAAAACCTTGTGTACACTCTAGAGGCCACATTTTTGACCCGAGCTTGATGCAACTTTGTCAGAATGTTTGTCTTAATTATATCTTGGTCAAGTTTGAAAATGGGTCACATGGGGTTAAAAACTAGGTCACTAGGTCAAATATTGGCAAAACCTTGTGTACACTCTTTGTCAAAATGTTTGTCTTAATTATATCTTTGTCAAGTTCAAAAATGGGTCACATGTTGTTAAAAACTAGGTCACTAGGTCAAACTTTGGAAAAACCGTATGTACACTCTAGAGGCCATATTTTTGACCCGATCTTGATGCAATTTTGTCAGAATATTTGTCTCAATTATACTTTGCTAAAGTTCGAAAAGGGGTCACACAGGGTCACACAGGGTCAAAAACTTGGTCACTAGTACAATCTAGAGGCCATATTTCTGACCCGATCTTAATGAAACTTTGTCGAAATGTTGTCTTAATTATATTTTGGTCAAGTTCGAAAATGGGTCCCATGGGGTCAAAAACTAGGTCACTATGTCAAATACTTGAAAAACCTTGTGTACAATCTAGACACCATGTAGTACGACTCGATTCATCAATGGTATAACAGCCAGTAGAGCGTTCACAGGCCCTCTTTGGCCTCTTGTTTTAAAAATCTCAGCACTACGTCTTTTCCCAGCCAACCTCCTTAACAAGAAAGCAAACTGATTTTTGCATGATAAAGTATTGAAACTTTTACATGTATAAGAGATCTCTGTTGTAAATTCATTTCTTTCTGTAGCATGGTTTGGACATTCCAACATAAAATGAATTTCACTTTCAATTTGATTAGTATCACAAAGTTTACAGAATGAGTCGGAGTGTCTGTTAATGGAATATTCTTGTACCGACCAAGTTCTATTTCCAGTTTATGTGCGCTTATTCTAATTTTAGTAAGACAAGATCTAACCTTAGGATCCTTAACAGCATGTACCGTATTTTACCTTGTATAGTTCGCACCCGTGTATAATACGCACCCCCTTCTCAGAGGTCAAAACTGGGGTAAAAAAGTTGTTTCCATGTATAATACGCATCAAAATATTAGTTTTCCTAGATGAACCATTCAACGAAAATAAAAGGTTAAAAAAAATAAATAAAAAAAATCACGATCGAGAAAATTAGCGTACAAAAGAAAACAACACCGGAACAATAAAATTACTTCAATCATTAATTGCCAATCTTCAGGGGAGTACCTATCTTGTATCATCTTATCAAAGAGCCGATTATAATGCCGCAGATAATTGTCCGTAATCCGATAATTACATCTACTAAAACAAATACAACAGTCGTTGGTTACCGTAATCCATTACGCCGATTATACTAGCATTGTGTATTCACGGGAACCAGTGCTTATTATAAGTGTATCATAAGTGTAACGCGTGATCAGTTACCTGTACCCCTTGGCTAAATCAGGTAAAGGTCACACGGCGTGTCAAAGTGCATCCTCAGAAATAGTCGCTACTTGCGGCAACTTCAAAGGATTATAGAAATAGAATAACCCACTCTACCCGTGTTTAAAGTGTGTCTATACTGCAACCGAGGTGCGATCTCAAGAATTATCAATCATCAAATGTGTACCGGTAAGCATGTTTTCACAAGCATTACTGAATAATTGCCATTTTAAAGCATGGTGATTCTGCCTTTCTACGCCGTCTAAAATATATGTCTTTCAAAATAAAGCAAAAACTTCATTAATTTTTTATAAAATATTAAATAAAATCCTATAAATATTAGAATAGAATAGAACTGTAACATTACTTCATGTACCAGTCCAAACAACAGCTGGAAGTCACGTGATATTACGTCGCGCGATATAAACAACAAAATCGAGGGACAATTTTTCACAATTTATTGAAGTTTTCCAACAAACATGCAAACATTTATACAAAAACAAGCATCATAATACACTTTATTCATTTATAATTCGAATTAGTCAATATATTACTTACATGAAGCGAGTAAGTTACGAAAAAATTGTGTATTAATCGGTATTCACAAATTTCTGTCTCGATGTCTGTTCGTCGTCAAGGTTTTTCTTCCCAGACATCGATTTTCTGCAAGAAAAAAAAAGTTCTTTTTATTGTTTCCTTATATTGTACGCACCCCCCTTTCAGAAACCGTAAAAGTGGTAAAAAAAACTGCGTACTATACAAGGTAAAATACGGTAGATATTTTTCAAACTCAAATACATTCTTAAAAGTAGCATAAGTACGCATTTTCCAGTATTACCCTCAACACATACACTGAACAAAATTGCTGAACTAATTTTCTTATTTTAAATGTATTTTAGAATAGTTATATGATAAGTATTTGTTTTGACCCATAGTTTGTAAAACATTTATTTTTTGTTTAAATTGTTACATCTTTTGAGAGTTACTCTCCCTTTATATGAAAACATGAAATGTGCTGATAAAACACATAACATGAGTCAAAGATCGCTTAAAGATATAAAATTCTTAAAATTGGTATGAAATAATAGAAAAAAACATAAACATTTGACCCATTTATTGCAGATTCTCCGTCTATAAAAAAATGAAATATGGATTATCTTAAATTACCTCCCTTTAAATTGAATATTGTTTGAAATTCAAGTAACTGTAATTCAGCGTTAACATTAAATATTTCGAAAATTTCTTTTGCAAACGCATTTGTAGTGGTAATGCTAGTAAAACTGATGTCAAAATAATCTCTAATCAAGCTCAAAATACACAAAACAATGAGAATATTATTGACATCTTCTTAGGTTAGCAATTTGGTTTAGTGTATACTGAGCCTTTTGACCAATTTGACTTAAAAACACTGATTGCTTTTGATTTACCTTGTGCAGCTGCATTTTCATTCTGATACTGGTATGGTTTAATACCCATGTGATTCATTACAAAATAAATACTTGAAACCCAACTTCTTTTTCCCTTCTGATGTAAAGAGCAGCTCTCTCTAAATGCTGAATATAATAAAGTGGAAGGCTGAGCCTCCTGAAGTCTCTGAAAATACTTAATAGAATGTTTTAAAATGTCAGCATATAACGGATAACGGCCTGTATCACCTAACACAGCATAATTAGTAGCTTTCTTGTTGACAGCAAGCACATATTTTAGTACTTTTAAATGTAATTTATCACGTGGCAGGTTAGGAAAAGAGTCTTTGATGCTGTAATTTGCAGACTTAATTAACTTGGATTCTACATTGACAGTGCCCCATATTTCACAAGAATATAGAAGTACTGGCTTAATTGTGTGGTCAAAAAGATGTATAAAACTCTTAACACTAGCACTAGTATTATTACAAGTTTTTAATAACTTAAAATATGCTCTCAAGCCTCGTTTATATAAATCTTCTCCGACAATTACTAAATGTACCATTGGCAGAAAACAAAATGCCGAGATATTTATAGGTATTGACTATTCTATCAGATGAGATCTATAATACACATTTACTTGAGGAACTTTTCCTCTACCGAAAACTATGACTTGTGTTTTACTTAAATTAACACGAAGACAATTCTGTTCACAATAATCTGACAATTTATCAAGACATTTCTGTAAGCCAGTTTGACTTGATGACAATAAGATTAAATCGTCAGCGTACAATAAACAATTAATTCTAACAGTATCTAACTCTACCGGATTATCATCATCAGAGAATATTGTGGCTAAGTTATTTATAAAAATCTTAAACATATTTGGGCTTAAATTATCCCCTTGTCTTACACCAACCTTTTGTTCAAATTTAGTGGTAAGAGAATTACCTATACTAACACTAAGATAAGTATTATTGTACTGGTCTCTAATAACATTGAAAAAATTACCAGATATACCTATTTTATGTAATTTTACAAATAATGCTGAATGCAGAACTGTATCAGGGAGTACGTTATAGGGAGGAGAAACGGGTTCATAAACGCTCTAGTTTATCGATTTATGTTGTCGCGCTAGAACGCCGCCATTTACTATTTTATTGATACAGGTAAATCGATCGTAAGCGCGTTACATTTGAAAAGTTAAAATTTCAGCCAACATCTCAAATTAGGCAGTTTTTACAGCCCCCTTTTTACGGCTTTCTGTTATAATCAACATCACGAAATTACATTCTTGACAAAGATAAATATGTCTACTATTCACTTTTTGTTATTATTAATGCCTAATATAACCCATACTTCGTATCTCGTTTGCAATAGCTCCACACCATTTTTAATTCTATAAAATAAAAAATTTAGCTATCTCAAAAGGCACATTTTCATCACCTCTTTAGGCTTTGTCTAAATATAATCAACACCATGAAATTACCTTCTTGACAAAGATAAATATGTTTACTATTCACTTTTTGTTATTATTAATGCCTAAATAACCCGTAGTCTCGTATCTCGTTTGCAATAGCTATACACTGTCACCATTTTTTATTTGGCGCAGAGTGGCGCCATCTTTGTTACACGGAACCGTCTGGTAAAATGTGCTTTTAAACATGCAAACAAATACACGCTCTGTATCAGAGGACACAATGTGAATAAATAATACTTATGTTTACATTTAGCACCTTTATTGAGTTTGTAAGTGTAATAATTTATAAGAATTTGCTGTTTTTCACACACTCGCGAAACAACCGGAAGTAGTCATTTTCACGGAGTAGTGAAACACATGCGCGACAACATAAATCGGCAAAACGAGCCCGTTTCTTCTCCCTATAACGTACTCCCTGACTGTATCAAAAGCTTTGGATGTCCCAGAACCAGCTGTATAGAGAGCTATTTTTAGAACAGCCTATATTTATGTATTACAGACATTAATTTTATGATAATTTAAATAGGCTATGAGAGGTTCGTATTTAGTGTTCAGAGTACATTTTTATACTGAATGATATTGAAAACTGTTAGCAATAAGAAACCCATATGAATTAATATCTATGATTTTATAACATATGCAGAGTTGTTGGTTTTCATATTAGATCAACATTTTTTGAAGAAAATAAAAAGCAATTGTCATCTGAATTGCGTCTGTGTCTGGGTTAAAGTTTTGTATGTAATAAAGCTTGTATGTGGGAAACTACTTCACATAATGGATTGAAATTTGACATCTGCATTCGGCGTCGTAAGATAACATCAAAGAGGCAGGTTTTAAAACTCATGATTTATATTTAACAAAACTGGCCCCTTTTAGACCTAGAAAATTTGGTTAAAGTTTTGTATGTTTAAAGCTTAAAATACACTTTTATAAGATTGTACAAGATATTATTCCTGCTTAACTGTTTGACCCCACAAAAAATGTAGTGCGCAATTTTATTTATACAAACCGGTACCCAGGCGAAATGGAGATGTTTTTTGATTGCCAACCATGAAATACCATGTTAGAGCATCAAATACCATGGTTTTATCCATCTGTGACCATGGTCTGACCATGGTCATATTTGATAGTGATGGTAAACTGTTTCTGACCATGGTCAAACTTTGTAGACCATGGTCATATAAATATATAAAGAATTAAACTGAGAGAAAATGTGACAATCACTGACTTTTAGAAAACAAACTGTACTCTAGATATTTGGCAAATCTTCATTAACACAAATTTCAGTGAACTTTTGATAAAGTTTTAGTTAATATATTTATATTTGAACTTTTTTTTAAACAGAGAATTAATATTTTTTTTCAATTTCTCTTAAGATTTCAATAAAAGTGCATAAAAAGAACAAAGACAAGATAAGTTGTATAACTATTGAAAATAAATTTGATTAAGGAATGGTGCAGATGTTTCTGTTGAAGTCATAGACTTAATTGTGGAATAATATGACTGATATTTATTCACCTCCAAGTCAAAGAGTGACATAACTGACCTTAGGTCAAGCAATGTTTTGTAATGTTTATTAGGGCTGCAAGAAGCAGGTAAATACTGCTAGATGGGTGTTATAACTGATTTTACATCTAGTTATTTAAGGAAATGGATAAAGTTGCATTTTGGGAGAAAATTTTGCTCAGTTTGAAATTTTGTGTGGGAAAAAAGATTTGCATGAAAAAAAGCTTAAATAGTGTCCATTTAACTTCATTAATTCTGTGTTTGCCTACATACTGTGTGTGGATTTAATGTATATATCTGGACTATGTTGTCAAACACTGAATTAGAAGGTTATAGGTACAAGTGAAACTTAACACAACATGGAATAATTGACAAGTGAGGTAAGAAGTTTAAATTTTCTACATGTAGAAATGAAAAAATGCTAATTTGCCACTGTAAGCTCATATTAGAAAATGTTGAACCTAACTGCATAACATAAAAAGTGTTTTTAATGTGAGCTGTTTTATTTGAGTTATTGATTTTGCTTAATTCATTTAATATTTATTAATGAAGTCCTTGATGTTTAAATGACGCATTAAGAAATTATCTTGCTGAAATTGTGCAAGATTATTTTACTGATATTATTGTTGAAATAAAATGAAAATGTCTATACCCAAATGGTATAGTATGAGTAGTTAATGGATGAAAAAGTCTATGTGTAATGATTATGTCATGTGGATGTCTCTGATATGTCATGGTGTTTGACCATGTTAGTTCATGGTCTACCAGAGACTAAGGTTGAACATGGTCAGAGACCATGAACTACCATGGCCAGAGACCATGGTGTACCATGGTAGTTCATGGTGTACCATGGTAGTTCATGGTTGACCATGGTATTTCATGGGGGTATCATTGTAGTATCCTGGTATCTGACCACGGTAGTGCATGGTCTCTGACCATGGTCTACCAGAGACCATGGTTGACCATGGTCAGAAACCATGAACTACCATGGTCAGAAACCATGGTCATGGACCATCAAGTGCCATTTACCAAAACATGGTATCTCTGAGTTATGATATAATTAACAAAATTAGCAGATATATGCAGGGCATTGTTTGCGAAAAAAATAACAAAATGTTTTAATCTTCCTGCTTAACAGATATTATAATTTCGTTCTTATTTCAATGTAAAAGGAAGTAATTTAAATTTTTAGCCGGGTTTTTGAGATAAAAAAAATGGCTTATAGATTGGCAAAAACTGTGTGGGCGGGTGGGCGGGAGTCCACATTTTGTGTTTTCTATATATCTCAGCATTACCATGTCCGATCTTCATCTCCCTCTTACCAAGCACTGACCATACCCTGAAAACTAGGTCACCAAAATATGTGTTGTGTTAACTTATTTAGCTCGACTATTCGAAGAATAGTGTGAGCTATCCTACTCACAAGGGCATCGGCGTCCCCAGCTTCACCTTAAAGTTTTTCTGCAATAGATTTATAACTTCAATACTAGTGAAGTTATTACATTAAAACTGTATACTAATGTTTCCCATCAAATTCTGCACCTTATCCACAACAATCCCCATAACTCTTTCTTGCATTTTGACGAAGTTATGGACCTTCGATTGTTATGTCTTTATCTTAAAGTTTTTGTGAAATATATTTATAACTTCAAAATTACTCGAGTTATTGAAATAAACTTTTAAACTAATGTTTCACATCAAATTCTGTACCTTATCCAACAATCCCCATAACTCTTCCATTCATTTTGACAAAACTATGGCTCCTGAATTGGTAAAAGAGTTCTTTTTTACATAGAAGTATATAGGAAAAACACTTCACAATCTTCTTCTCCAAAACAAAAAGGGCTGCAGCTTAGATATTTTGTATGTAGCATCGCCTAGTAGTCCTCTAGTAGTCCTCTACCAAGTTTGCTCAAATGGTGACCCTGGGGTCAGAATCGAACCTGCACAGGGGGTCACAAGAGGTGAAACATGAGGGTGTGTGTGGGCCCCATGAGTCATAACTTAGTAACTGTTGAGATGCCCACCCCATAACCATATATACACTGACTGGACATGAACTGACAGATACAACCATCCAACCAGCATAGACACCGGGCTGCTTCCCCACCCCTGGGGACATAGCCCCTCAGTTATAACTTGGAAACCATTGAGATCCTAACCCTATAACCATATATACACTTACTGGGCACGGATACAACCACGCAACCAGCATAGACCCCAGACTCCTTCCCCATCCCTGGTGACATAGCCCCTGGGTCATAACTTGTAAACCGTTGGGATCCCCACCCTATAACCATAAATACACTTAATGGGCATGAACTGATGGTTATAACCACCCAACCAGCATAGACCTCGATCTCCTTCCCCAACCCTTGGGACATAGCCTCTGAGTCATAACTTGTAAACCGTTGAGATTCCTACCCTATAACCATATATACACTTAGTGGGCATTAACAGACGAATATAACCATACAACAAGCATAGACCCTAGTCTTTTTCCCCACCTTTGTGGACCTAGCACCTGGGTCAAACATTACAAATAATTTGATACTTTTAGCTTGACTGTTCGAAGGGTCTTATGGGGTCTATAGGTCAAAGTTCTTGGTCACAAATTGAATTTATGTGTTGATAGGCTCATAACATCAGGTTAATGTTTAAGTCCGCATTTCTTAACATGTAACTAACTCCAACATTTTTTATCCAATCATCATGAAACTTATTATAAATGGTACGATGATCGTATCTATTGAGTTCAAGATCATTGGATGAAATGTCAAGTTCACAAAGAGGTCAAAGGTAAAATACATTAACATATACTTTTAACATATTTTCTTTAAATTTTCAACTATAAAATTTGCATTATGTATCCTTTGAAAGGGTTATTATCAAATTACCTTCGTGTCATCCCAGAACAATTGTGGCCCTTGATTTAATGAACATTCCAATGTTTTCCTTCTTGACACATCCAGCTTGCCCCTTTGTTTTCACTTTCTTTTTCTCTGATGGTATGTTGGGTGTATCATTTCTTGTTCTCTGGAAATTCAAATAGTCGAGCTTCGCTGTCCTCTGACAGCTCTTGATGTTTAAGTTTGGGCGTGCAGGGGAGTGGGGGTAACAAAACTTTTAAAAAATCACTAAAAATTGCTTGTCTTTGCGATAACTCAAGAACATCTGGCACTACAAACTCGAAACTTAGCAGGAATGTTTTTGTCCTAGTGTACTTGGCAGGAATGTTTGTATCATGGTGCAGTTGTGCACCTCTCGTTTTGGGTATATTTGCTTAAGAAATGTGGTTGCTATGGTAACAAAATGTGTAAAAAATCCCTAAAAATTGCTTGTCTTCGCAATAACTCAAGAACATCTGGCACTACAAACTCGAAACTTGGCAGGAATGTTTGTGTCATGGTCGTTGAAGTGGGGCATATATGTTTTACAAATATATCCTGTTAGTGAAAGAGAAGATCACCCTATGTCATGCAAATGTTTTATAATACACATTATAGAAAAAACAATTCAATTTCTTTAAGCTAAATGTACATATTAGGACTTGCTAAACTTATTTTTATGCCCCCGAAACAGTAATTGCATCGTCCGTCCGTCCGTCAGTCCGCAGTTTGTGTCCGGACTGTACCTTAAAAACCCCTTCATGGATTTTTAATTAACTTGGCACAAGTGATCACTATTACTCTTAAATAGAAAATTGTTTTCCACTCTGTAACTACTTTTCCCTGAGGAATTTAACGGAACTTCACCACAAGGTATAGCCTAATAAATTGGCTCCTACGCAGTTTTTTATTTTATTCTGACGTTCTATGTTACTGCATATATATTGATGCTCGCCAATACGAAAAATTTCAAAAGAGCATTAAACGTGTATTTTAACACACTACACAAGGTACTGCTCAACTAAAAATTAAGATTGGGGTTGTTATTTGGGTCATTCGGTGGAAGGTCACTGTTACAATAAATAGAAAAATGGTTTCCGCTCAATAAATTCACTTTCTCTTGCAGGATTTTAACCTTACTGCCACAAAGTGTGGCTCATGGAAAAGAAACTCGATATTATTATATAAGTAATTTGTTCGAAGGTCAAGATCACTGTACTTTAAATAGAAAGTTAGGTTTAGCTTATTAACTTTACTTTCCTGAACTGGATTATAATGAAACTTCAATGCAAGGTGTGGCTCACGGAAAGGAAGCGTGGGACTCTTATACATGTCAGTTGGTCAAAGGTCAAGGTTACTGTTACTATAAATAGAAAATTTGTTTCCATTTAATAACTTTACTTTTCCTTGAGTGATTTTTTTTAGCCGGGCTGGCGTCGGCGTCGACATTTTTTTTTTTTTTTATATCTCAGCATTACCATCTCCGATATTCATCAAACTTTAACAGCACCTTCTTCTCATCAAGCACTTACCATTCCCTGAAAACTAGGTGTAGAAAACTGTGACCTGCTTTCTCCAAAATATACGTTACGTTAACATTTTTAAGTTTCGGTGGGGGACGGGTGCAAATTTATTTTTGTTATATCTTAGCATTACCATGTCTCAAATCTTCATCAAATTTTAACAATGCCTTCGTCTAAGCGAGCACTTACCATTCTCTGAAAACTAGGTCACTGTGACCTACTTTCCAAAATATACGTTACATTAACCTTTTTGTTGAAGTTTATCTCAGCATTACCATGTCTGATCTTCATCATATTTATAGCACCTTCTTCTCATCAATCACTTACCAAACCCTGAAAACTAGGTCACTATGACCTACTTTTTCCAAAATATATGTTACGTTAACCTTTTTGTTTGTTTCGGGGGGGGGGGGGACGGGTGCGATAATATTTTTGTGTGTTTTATCTCAGCATTACCATGTCTGATCTTCATCATATTTATAGCACCTTCTTCTCATCAGTCACTTACCATACCCTGAAAACTAGGTCATCATGACCTATTTTTACCAAAATATTCACGACGTTAACCTTTTTGTTTAAGGTTGTTATGTTTGTCACTAACCTTATATACCAAACATTACACCTAGAAACCCGGCTTTAACGTCATCAGGCGTTACCTCTTGCTAATGAAATGTAGCAGGTGTATTAAGTGCAATGGGTTATACATGTGAGGCTTTTATACACCCGTTTTAAACTCGTTTGAAAACAGGAAGTATATATTATGGTATAGGAGTGTCTGTCCATAATCAGTTATGCGTTCTGAATGATAACTTAAAACCACAACACCCACACTCATAAATCTTCATAAGTACATTGGCCTTGAGAGGAGAACCTACTGATTTTGGCGTCAGTAGGTAAAATGTAACGCCATTCGATAACTTCAAAACCAGAACACCCACACTCACGACACTTCAGTTACATTACCCTTGGTGAGAAGAGGAACCCTATTGATTTTGGGGTTAGTATGACAAAGGTCAAGGTGAAATGCGTTAGAAATGGGTTAACCTGTATTGAAATGTTGACTTCTGCGATGGTATACTATCAGTCGATTTAAAAGTCGCAAATCGTGTTTAATGGCTCTGCTAACACGTCACCAATAAACAAAAATCATAAATATCATATACTATCGCAAAATTCAACATATCACTACAGTCAACCCTATAGTTATGTATGTGGCAATTTATGTATTTGACAGTTGAGATTAAGTCAATATAATTTTATTTCTATATTTCAGCTGCATGAACTATCAGCATCAAGATCAGATGATTACCTGATGACAATGACAGAGGGCAAAACTAACAATTCTGTAAAAGGTAGGATGGGCTTCAGAAATCACAACATGTTTAAGCTTTATAAGTCCAAGGCATGTCGTTGGCTGTTGTTTATAACTTGGCGTTTGATTTCTGGAGTTTTGACTGCATTGTATTATGTCAAACAATCTTATGTATAATATTGTTATAGTGCAGGTAGCATAGCTGCCCTTTTCCACAAAGCCATTTTTTTCCCATAAACATATATATAAAAACGTACACCAGAGCACACCACACTGGATTGTTAAAAACAATGCTTTTTTCAAAAGCAAACACACAAAACACCTCAAAGTATTATAGGGCTTGCACATCGTTTTTAGTTAGCTAGCTATGCCACTGGCATTATATTTGCTCAAGTTAATTGGTAATGTTTAGTATTTCTGCAGCTCAGTAAGTATTTTAGCTCTGATCAGGCCAATAATAAATTAATTGCTAGATTCTCACCCACGTCTGCCCCACTTTTTTCATGCCGCCCCGGTAATTTTTATTTCTTCAAAAAAAAGTAAAAATAAAAAACCGCTGAAAAAAGTATGAAACACTATTAAAATGTGTTTCCAATCTTGAAAGTACTCAGTTGTATGTTTTACTATTTTTTGCCTTGTGCCGAGGCCATTTTCCATTGTCGTATAAAATAAATAATAAAAAATAAGATTTCACCCCCGCCCTTATTTTTTAAATAAATTTGGATGAGAAACTAGCAATTAATTCATTATGGTCTATGATTTTTGAAGTTCATATTGTTTGTTGAGTTGTATTTAGGTCACCTTACGATTACAACTAATTTACAGGCCCGATATTCTTGAAGCTTTTGAGTCCAAATCACAAGTTCATTAAGCTCATCTGCAACATTTTGAAAATGTTACTTTATGGTCATGCAATTACTTGAAACTGTACAAAAAATAACAGAAGCAAATATTACAGTTTTCCTGAAAGTTTCAATGGAAACATTCCTAGAAAAAGGTTATACCTGAGATAAGTATTTGAGTTTTCAGCTTGTGCGTAGGATTTTGTCTTCCGACAAGTTTCGAAAATATTTCTATTTATACTTTGAAAACATACATCCATAGTATTGTCTTATAACATTTATCACTATCCATTCTCTGTTTTAAACTATTTCTATCTATTTCTTAAACAAGCTTTCTATTATATTTCCAATCAAGTGTTTATTACTTATATATTCTCACAATATTTCTTCAATATTAACTGATATGCAGTGTTTATTATGTCCTAACACAAAGTTTCTCTAATATGTACATCAATTGTTTAACTAGAACGAATTTGACGGCGCTCCATCACAAATGCCCACATTTTCTTCACACAGGTCAATTCACTTCAACTCTGTATCCATTTTATATGTAATTGTTTTGATCGGTCTTTGATACTCAGATCATAAATAGTTCTATTTATGCTTTTCTGTATACATGTATGACACTGTAAATTAATAAAAAATGTTTTACGGTATTTGTATATTTGAACTTTTGACCCCTATCCCGGAGTCCCATGATGACTCTGGAACAAATTATACTGATATTCCCAAAATCATTACATTTTATTGAGAAAGAAAAATAGATATTTGACCCAATTTACCTCTCTCCCTCCATCCTCACAAGACATCCCACCCAGCCCCACTCCACCCACCTCGGCACACCACTAAGGTGGAAACACCGAAATTGTTTGATATGCTTTGTATTTTCAGAGGTGCATACTTGTATATTTGCCAAGTTTAAAAAAAAAATAGAAAAATGACACTGCAATTGAATTGTGGGTATATTGGACCTTATGCACCCCTTCCAACCTATTATACTGATATTCCCAAAATCATTACATTTTATTGAGAAAGAAAAATAGATATTTGACCCTATTTACCTCTCTCCCTCCATCCAGACATCCCACCAAGCCCCACTCCACCCACCTCGGCACACCACTAAGGTGGAAACACCGAAATTGTTTGATATGCTTTGTATTTTCAGAGGAGCATACTTGTATATTTGCCAAGTTTAAAAAAAAAAATAGAAAAATGACACTCCCCCCACCCCCACCCCCCACCCCCCACCCCCACCATTCTATAGGAACTTGGATTCTTCTAAAGATGGTGTGTCGGCCATGTTCCACCTTCTTCAGAAACTTGGATCCACCTTAATGTGGCATGTCAGCCCTGTTCCACCACGTTAACATGGATGTCAGCCCTGTTCCACCATTCTTCAGGAACCTGGATCCACCTTAACATGGCATGTCAGCTCTGTTCTACCCTTATTTAGGAACTTGGATCCACCTTAATGTGGCATGTCAGCCCTGTTCCACCACATTAACATGGCATGTCGGCCCTGTTCCACCATTCTTTAGAAACCTGGATCCACCTTAACATGGCATGTCAACCCTTTTCTACCCTTATTTAGGAACTTGGATCCACCTTAACGTGGCATGTCAGCCTGTTCCACCATTATTTAGGAACTTGGTTCGACCTTAACTTAATTTGTTAACCGTGTTCCACGATTATTTAGGAATTTGTATCCAACTTAACATGGTGTGTTTTCCCTGTTCCACCATTTTTCAGGAACCTGGATCAACCTTAATATGGCATTTTAACCCTTTTCCATCATTATTAGGAACTTGGATCCACTTTAACATGGCGTACCCTGCCCCACCATTCTAAATATTCTTAAATGCATTTTTACAATGTAACAGCCTTGCCCCACCATTCTACATGTTCTTAATTAAATGCTTTTTAACTATAAGTATGTAACACCCTTGCCCACCATTCTACATGTTCTTAAATGCATTTTAACTGTATGACAGCCTTGTCCCACCATTCTACATGTTCTTAGATATGCATTAACAGTGTGACTGGCGTGTCCCACCATTCAACATGTTCTCAGATATGCTTTATGAGTTTGACAGCCTTGGCCCACCATTCTGCATGTTCTTAGCTATGTTGTAACAGAGTGACAGCCTTGTCCAACCATTCTGCATGTTCTTAGCTATGTTGTAATAGAGTGACAGCCTTGTCCCACCATTCTGCATGTTCTTAGCTATGTTGTAATAGAGTGACAGCCTTGTCCCACCATTCTACATGTTCTTAGCTATGTTGTAATAGAGTGACAGCCTTGTCCCACCATTCTACATGTTCTTAGCTATGTTGTAATAGAGTGACAGCCTTGTCCCACCATTCTACATGTTCTTAGCTATGTTGTAATAGAGTGACAGCCTTGTCCCACCATTCTACATGTTCTTAGCTATGTTGTAATAGAGTGACAGCCTTGTCCCACCATTCTACATGTTCTTATACATGCTTTAACAGTGTGACAGCTTTGGCCCACCATTTTACATGTTCTTAAATACATTTTAACTATGTAACACACTTGCTCCACTATTCTACATGTTCTTAGATATGTGTTAACTGTGTGACAGTATTGTCCCACCATTATAAATGTTCTTAGACATGCTTTAACAGTGTGACAGCTTTGGCCCACCATTTTACATGTTCTTAAATACATTTTAACAATTTAACAGCCTTGCACCATCGTTCTGTTTGTTCTTAAATATATTTTAACAATTTAACAGCCTTGCGCCACAAATCTCATTGTTCTTAAATGCATTTTTACAGTGTGACAGCCCTGCTCCTCCACTCTTCATGTTCTTAAATGCATTTGTACAGTGTAACACCATTGCCCTGCCAGTCCTCATGTTCTTAAATACATTTGTACAGTGTAACACCATTGCCCTGCCACTCTTCATGTTCTTAAATACATTTGTACAGTGTAACACCATTGCCCTGCCAGTCTTCATGTTCTTAAATACATTTGTACAGTGTAACACCATTGCCCTGCCACTATTCATGTTCTTAAATGCATTTTAACTGTATAACAACATTGCCCCGCCATTCTATATATCTTAAATGCATTTTAACTCTGTGGCAGCCTTGCCCCACCATTCTACATGTTCTTAAATGTATGTTCACAGTGTGACAGCCCTGCTCCCCATTCTATATGTTCTTAAATGCATTTGTACAGTGTAACACCCTTTTCTGCCATTCTGCATGTTCTAAAATGCATTTGTACAGTGTAACAACATTGCCCTGCCACTCTTCATGTTCTTAAATACATTTGTACAGTGTAACACCATTGCCCTGCCATTCTACATGTTCTTAAATGCATTTTAACTGTATAACACCATTGCCCTGCCATTCTACATATCTAAAATGCATTTTATATCTGTGGCAGCCTTGCCCCACCATTCTACATGTTCTTAAATGTATGTTCACAGTGTGACGGCCCTGCTCCCCATTATATATGTTCTTAAATGCAGTTGTACAGTGTAACACTCTTTTCTGCCATTCTGCATGTTCTAAAATGCATTTGTACAGTATAACAACATTGCCCTGCCCTTTTACATGTACTTAAATGCATTTGTACAGTGTGAAAGCCCTGCCCACCAGTCTACATGTTCCTAAAAGCATTTTAACAGTAACACCCTTGCAATTCTGTTTTATACTAGGCAAGAACACAGACTTTGAATACATTCATCTTTTTTGAACAAGTATGGTGAGTCCACATTTCTCTGAACAAGTGAGGGAGTTTCCACATTCCTGCGCAGACTGATCATTGTATAGTTAGGTTTATAGTTCTTCCACCTGGTGTGAAAACATCCAAACCCACTTTCTGGTTTATAGTTCTTCCACCTAGAGGAGAGTGGACATCTTCAACATTCAAGCCCACTTTCTAGTTTATAGTTGTTCTTCCACTTAGAATGTGGACTTCAACATTCAAGCTGTCCGTCCGTCTGTCCGTCTGTCTATCTGTCTATGATACAATCTTGTCTGCTCCATAACTCCTTTCCCCATGAAGAAAATCTCATCAGACCTTATGGGTGGACTGCCATAGAGGATGACCCCTATTGATCTTGCAGCCAGTAGGTCAAAGGTCAAGGTCTCCGGGCCCCGACAATGAAAAACCTTGTCCACTCCATAACTCCTCCCCCTGAAGCAAATCTCATGAAACGTCAAAGGTGGACTACCTGTGATGAGAGGATGACCCCTATTGATTTTGAGGTGAGTAGGTCAAATGTCAAGGTCACCGGGACCCGATAATTAAAAACCATGTCCGCACCATAACTCATTTCCCCATAAAGCAAATCTCATGAAAGTTCATAGGTGAACTGCCTGTGGTGAGAGGATGGCTACTATTGATTTTGGGGGCAGTAGGTTAAAGGTCAAGGTCATTGGGACCCGATAATGAAAAGCTTTGTCCGCACTATAACTCTCCCCACATGAGGCAAATCTCATGAAACTTCATAGGTGAACTGCCTAGCAGCGAGAGAATGACCTCTATTGATTTTGAGGTCAAAGGTCAAGGTCACTGGCACCCGATAAGGAAAAACCTTGTCCGCTCCATAACACCTTTCCCCCTGAAGTAATCTCATGAGACTTCACTGGTGAACTGACGTTGGTAAGTGGATGACCCCTATTGATCTTTTGGTCAGTAGGTCAAAGGTCAAGGTCACCAGGACCCGATAATTAAAAATCTTGCTCCATAACTCCTCTCCCCCTGAAGTAAATCTCATGAAACTTAATAGGTGGACTGCCTGTGATGAAAAGATGGCCCCTATTGGTTTTGAGATCACTAGGTCAAAGGTCAAGGCCACCATTACCTGATCATGAAAATCCCATTCCACTCAATCTTTACTCAAACAGTAGGGTATGGAATGGGGCGACTGGTAGCGGGAGTATATTTGTCGCCCTTAAAAGGCTACAGCTCTAGTTCCAGCTAGAGTGTTGACCTCTTCAACATTCTAGTTGATAGTGCTTCCGCCATGAGTGTTAACTTCTTAGCATTTAAGCCCACTTTATTGTGTATAGTTCTTCCACCTAGAATGGAGACTTCTTCAACATTCAAGCCCACCTTCTAGATTATAGTTTGTCATCCTTGCGTGTGGACTTCAACTTCCTAGCCCACTTTCTAGTTGATAGTTATTGCACATAAAGTGTGGCTGTCTGAAATTTCCAAGGCCACTCTCTAGTTCATAGTACTTCCACCTAGAGTGTGGACTGCTTTAACATTCAAGCCCACTTTCTAGGTTATAGTTCTTCAACATATGGTGTGGACTTTCTCAACTTTCGAAGCCCACTTTCTAGTCTATAGTTCTTTCACGAAGAGTGTGGACTTCTTAAACATTCAAACCCACATTCTGTTTACAGGTATTCCACCTAGAGTGTTGACATCTTAAACTTCCAAGCCCACTTTCTAGTTTATAGTTGTTCCACCTAGAGTGTGGACTTCTTCATCATCCAAGCCCACTTTCTAGTTCATAGTTCTTCAATCTAGTATGCGGATGTGAACAGTGTAAAACCCTTGCCCTACCATTCTACATGTCCTTAAATGCATTTTGACAGTGTGACAGCCCTGCTCGGCCAGTCTATATGTTCTTAAATGCATTTTAACTGTAATACCATTGACCCACTATTCTACATGTTCTTAATTTCTTTTTGTAGTGACAGCTTAGCCCCAATATTCTGTATGTTCTTATATACACCTTTACATTGTGACAGCCCTGCTCCCGCATTCTACATGTTCTTCAGTGCATAATAACTGTGTAACACCCTTGCCCACATTCACCTTTTTAAGTTAAGAGATCCCACATTTATTAAGATCTTTCATTTGATTATAGTTTACATGTGGTCAGACGCAGAAGTATTTTGTAAACATGCGAGCAAGTAAGGGTGATTACACATTCCTGTGCACTGATTGTTAGTCAACTTGTGTATAGGTCTTCCACCTAGAGTGTGGACTTCTGCAATATCCAAGCCCACTTCTTCAACATCCAAACCCACTTTCTGGTTGATAGTTCTTCCACCTAGAGTGTTGACTTCTTCAACATCCAAACACACTTTCTGGATTATAGTTCTTCAACATAGAGTGAGAACTTCTTCAACATTAAAGCCCTCTTTCTAGTTGATAGTTCTTCCACCTAGAGTGTGGACTTCTTCAATACCCAAGCCCACTTCTTCAACATCCAAACCCACTTTCTGGTTGATAGTTCTTCCACCTAAAGTGTTGACTTCTTCAACATCCAAGTCCAATTTCTGGATTATAGGTCTTCAACATAGAGTGTGGACTTCTTCAACATCCCATCCCGCTTTCTAGTTCATAGTTCTTCCACATCTACCTAAATCCTGATAAGACGGTAGCATTTGATGTCTGTCTTTAATCTTGTCTTGTCGTACTGTTAACAGTTTGTTCTCTTGTTGCTCTGGTTTCTGCCAAGTCAGTGATTACTTACTTTGTGACTTTCTAGGCTTTGTTTTTATCATATTATAATATACATGATCATTTATGTGTTTTACTTATATCGCCTGTAATGCTGCCATGTTTGTCAGAGATTATAACCTGGCAGGGATATCTTTATTTACACTCCCATTTATCGGGATGACAATAGGGAAAGTGTGAGGCTTGGTGCACCCTGGAACCGTGTTTAAACCTTCAGTATTGCCACTGTTCCAAGGCAGTAGCCCTATTGTCAACACTTTTATCAGTTTGATGTTTGTGATGCATATCTTGCCTTTTATTCATCTTTATAGTTGCTGTTTGTTTCTCTGTGTGTGTGTGTGTTTGTGGTTGACTGTTTTCCTTGAATGCTACTGTTCCTGTTAGATTTTATATCTACTATTCTTAAACATTCAAACTCACTTTCTGTTTATAGTTTTTCCACCTAGAGTGGGAATTTCTTCATCATCCAAGCCCATGTTCAACCTAGAGTGTGGATGTGTACAGTGTAACATGCTCGCCCTGCCATTCTACTTGTTCTGCAATGCATTTTAACTATAATACCCTTGACCCACCATTCTACATGTTCTTAAATGCATTTTGCAGTGACAGCTTAGCCCCACCATTCTACATGTTCTTATATACACATTTACTTTGTGCAGCCCTGCTCCACCATTCCACATGTTCTTAAATGCATAGAAACTGTTTAACACCCTTGCCCACGTTCATCTATTTAAGATAGGAGATACCACATTGATTAAAATCTTCTAGTTGATTATAGTTCACTTGTCGTCAAACGCTGTAGTAATCCGTGAACATACGACTGCAGGTCATGCACTTAAAGTGAATTATTACTTCTTCAACATCCGAGCCCACTTTCCGGTTTATTATAAGTTCTTCCATCTAGCATGTGGACTGACTTCTTGAACAATCAAGCCCTCTTTCTATTTCATAGTTATTCTTCCACCTAGAGTGTGGACTTCAACATTCAAGCCCTCTTTCTAGTGTATAGTTCTTCCACCTAGTGGACTTCTTCAATATCCAAGCACACTTCTTCAACATCCAAACCCACTTTCTGGTTGATAGTTCTCCCAACTAGAGTGTTGACTTGTTCAACATCCAAGTCCACTTTCTGGATTATAGTTCTTCAACACAGAGTGCAGACTTCTCCAACAGTCAAGCCCTCTTTCTAGTTGATAGTTATTCCACCTAGAGTGTGGACTTCTTCAATATCCACGCCCAATTCTTCAACATCCAAACCCACTTTCTGGAATGTAGTTCTTCAACATAGACTGTGTACTTGTTCAACATTCCAGACCACTTTCTAGTTCATAGTTCTTCCACCTCGAGTGGGGACTTCATGAACATCTAAGCCTACTTTCTGTTTATAGTTATTCCACCAAGAGTGTGGACTTCTTCAATATCCAAGCCCATTTCTTAAACATCCAAACCCACTTTCTGTTTATAGTTATTCCACCAAGAGTGTGGACTTCTTAGCATTTAGGCCGACTTTGTGGTTTATAGTTCTTCCACCCAGAGTGGGGACTTCTTCAACATTCAAGTCCACTTTGTGATTTATAGTTCTTCCACCTAGAGTTTGGAATTCTTCAACATCCAAGCCCTCTTTTTGGATTATAGTTCTTCAACATAGAGTGTGGACTTCTTCAACATTCCAGCCTGCTTTCTAGTTCATATTTCTTCCACATCTACCTAAATCCTGATAGGATGGTAGCATTTGATGTCTGTCTTTAATCTTGTCTTGTCGTACTCTTAACAGTTTGTTCTCTTGTTGCTCTGGGTTCTGCCAAGTCAATGAGTACTTACATTGTGACTTTCTAAGCTTTGATGTTATCATATTATATATACATGATCATTTATGTGTTTTACTTTTATCGCCTGTAATGCTGCCATGTTTGTCAGAGATTATTGCTTGGCGGGGATATCTTTATTTACACTCCCATTTATCGGGATGACAATAGGGAAAGAGTGAGGCTTGGTGCACCCTGGAACCATGTTTAAACCCTTAGTGACCTTTTTTGCCACTGTTCCAAGGCAGTAGCCCTATTCTCAACACTTTTATCAGTTTGATGTTTGTGATGCATATATTGCCTTTTATTCATGTTTATATTTGCTGTTTGTTTCTGTGTGTGTGTTTGTAGTTGACTGTTTTCCTTGAATGCTACTGTTCCTGTTAGATTTTATATCTACTATTCTTAAACATTCAAGCCCACTTTCTGTTGATTGTTCTTCCAACTAGAGTAGGAATTTCTTCATCATCCATGCCCATTTTCTAGTTTATAGTTCAACCTAGAGTGTGGATGTGTACAGTGTAGCATGCGTGCCCTGCCATTCTACATGTTCTGCAATGTTCTGTGTGGACATCTGAAACTTCTAAGCCCACTTTCTAGTTGATAGTTCTTGAACCTAGAATGTGGAATTCTTCAACTTCCAAGCCCACTTTCTAGTTTATAGTTCTTCCACCAAGAGTGTGGACTTCTTCAACTTCCAAGCCCACTTTCTAGTTGATAGTCTTTCAACCAAGGGTGTGGATGTCTTCAAATTCCATGCACACTCTCTAATTCAAAGGTCTTTCACCTAAAGTGGAGACTTCTTCAACATCCAATACCACTTTCTAGTTTATAGTTCTTTCACCTAAAGTGGAGACTTCTTCAACATTCAAGCCCACTATCTAGCTGATTTGTTTTCCACCTAGTGTGGTCATTTTCAACATGGGCCCTTTTCGAGTTTATAATTCTTCCACCTAAGGTATGGACACTTCTTTATCTTCTAAGCCCATTTTCTAGTTTATAGTTCTTCCACCTAGAGGGTGGACACTTCTTTATTTTCTAAGCCCATTTTCTAGTTTATTGTTCTTCCACCTAGAGGGTAGACACTTCTTTATATTCTAAGCCCATTTTCTAGTTTATAGTTCTTCCACCTAGAGGGTGGACACTTCTTTATCTTCTAAGCCCATTTTCTAGTTTATAGTTCTTCCACCTAGAGGGTGGACATTTCTTTATCTTCTAAGCCCATTTTCTAGTTTATAGTTCTTCCACCTAGAGGGTGGACACTTCTTTATCTTCTGAGCCCATTTTCTAGTTTATAATTCTTCCACCTAAGGTATGGACACTTCTTTATCTTCTAAGCCCATTTTCTAGTTTATAGTTCTTCCACCTAGAGGGCGGACACTTCTTTATCTTCTAAGCCCATTTTCTAGTTTATAGTTTTTCCACCTAGAGGGTGGACACTTCTTTATCTTCTAAGCCCATTTTCTAGTTTATAATTCTTCCACCTAAGGTATGGACACTTCTTTATCTTCTAAGCCCATTTTCTAGTTTATAATTCTTCCACCTAAGGTAAGGACACTTCTTTATCTTCTAAGCCCATCTTCTAGTTTATAGTTCTTCCACCTAGAGGGTGGACATTTCTTTATCTTCTAAGCACATTTTCTAGTTTATAGTTCTTCCACCTAGAGGGTGGACACTTCTTTATCTTCTAAGCCCATTTTCTAGTTTATAGTTCTTCCACCTAGAGGGTGGACATTTCCTTATCTTCTAAGCCCATTTTCTTGTTTATAGTTCTTCCACCTAGAGGGTGGACATTTCTTTATCTTCTAAGCCCATTTTCTAGTTTATAGTTCTTCCACCTAGAGGGTGGACTGTTTTTCAACTTCCAAGCTAGTTTATATGTCTCCCCTGGTGTGTGGACATTTTTAACAGCCAGGCACACATTGAGTTAAATTGGCGTCTTCATCTTGCAAATCCTATTACTAGATTGTTTATAAACAAGATAAATGATAATTACCATCCATATTTTAATTACAAATTTTACGAATGGAATTGCTTGCCTACAAGCCATAAACTTTAACAGCTGGGTGTGCAGATGTCTTTATAAATATTGTTCTGATGGTATAAATGTTTTTTCTGACAAACTAAAAGCCTTTATGATAAGTATTTTTAGCTCGACTGATCAGAGATCAGCAGAATCAGAGATCAGCAGAGCTTATGCCGTGGTGCGGCGTCCGTCGTCTGTCTGTCTGTCTGTCCGTCCGTCCGTCTGTCTGTCCGTCTGTCCATAAACTTTTTTTTGTAGCGACTACTCCTCTGAAACTACTGAATGGATTTTCATGAAACTTTACAGAAATGTTGCCCATGAAGTCTAGATGAAGTCTAGTTGATCCTAGCAAATATTCAGGTTGATGTGAAATCCAAGATGGCCACAAAATCTAAAAATAGGTTTTTAAAAAACAAGTTTGTAGCGACTACTTCTTGAAAACTATAAGTGATATTGATATGGGACTTTTTCTAAAATGATCAGCATGACATGATGTTGGTCATTGTTGAAAAACTTGTAGCGACTACTCCTCTGAAACTACTTGACAGATTTTCATGAAACTTCACAGGAATGTTGCTTTTGATGTCTAATTGATCCTAGCAAAATTTCAGGTCGGCCGGAAATTCAAGATGGCCGCCAAGGCTAAAAATAAATTTTCAAAATACAAGTTTGTAGCGACTTCTTCTTGAAAACTATAAGTGATATTGATATGGGACTTTTTCTAAAATGATCAGCATTACATGATGTTGGTCCTTGTCAAAAATTGTTTTGATTCAACGTTAGACATTGCTGCCAGCGGCCATCTTTGTTTACATAGAGTTATATAGTAAAAACTTGTAGCGACTACTCCTTTGAAACTACTTGGCGGATTTTCATGAAACTTTACAGGAATGTTGCTCTTAATGTCTAATTGATCCTAGCAAAATTTCAGATCGGCCAGAAATTCAGGATGCCCACCACAGCTAAAAATAGATTTTTAAAAAAGAAGTTTGTAGCGACTACGTCTTGAAAACTATAAGTGATATTGATATGGGACTTTTTGTAAAATGATCAGCATGACATGATGGTTATCAGAGTCAAACATTATTTTGATTCGACGTTAAACATGGCTGCCAGTGGCCATCTTTGTTTACATAGAGTTATATAATGAAAACTTGTAGCGACTACTCCTCTGAAACTACTTGACAGATTTTCATGAAACTTCACAGGAATGTTGCTGTTGATGTCTAATTGATCCTAGCAAAATTTCAGGTCGGCCGGAAATTCAAGATGGCCGCCACGGCTAAAAATGAATTTTCAAAATACAAGTTTGTAGCGACTTCTTCTTGAAAACTATAAGTGATATTGATATGGGACTTTTTCTAAAATGATCAGCATGACATGATGTTGGTCCTTGTCAAAAATTGTTTTGATTCAACGTTAAACATTGCTGCCAGCGGCCATCTTTGTTTACATAGAGTTATATAGTAAAAACTTGTAGCGACTACTCCTTTGAAACTTCTTGGCGGATTTTCATGAAACTTTACAGGAATGTTGCTCTTAATATCTAATTGATCCTAGCAAAATTTCAGATCGGCCAGAAATTCAAGGTGGCCACCACAGCTAACAATAGATTTTTAAAAAAGAAGTTTGTAACGACTACGTCTTGAAAACTATAAGTGATATTGATATGGGACTTTTTGTAAAATGATCAGCCTGACATGATGGTTATCAGAGTCAAACATTATTTTGATTCGACGTTAAACATGGCTGCCAGTGGCCATCTTTGTTTACATAGAGTTATATAATAAAAACTTGTAGCGACTACTCCTCTTAAACTACTGGACGGATTTTCATGAAACTTCACAGGAATGTTGCTCTTGATGTCTTATTGATTCTAGCAAAATTTCAGGTCGGCCGGAAATTCAAGATGGCCGCCACGGCTAAAAATAAATTTTCAAAAAACAAGTCTGTAGCGACTACTTCCTGAAATCAAAATCAATCAGTAGAGCTTCAAGGTCATTGACCTCTTGTTTAATTTTCATTGTCTAAATTGAAAATATATACATGCAATTTTGGTGACAATGGCGTGTTAAGTGCATAGATGTAGCTTCTCACTGGACCTAACCCTCTGTGATTTTGCTTTGTTTCCCAAATTGAAGTGTCAGCTTAAGTGAAACCATTTTGATGACTTATATGAACTGAAAATAGAAGCTCAATCGTTGCTGTATTCGTATCCGTCTAACAGATTCCGAGACAAGGATATCATCAGTGGGTAGAGAGATGTCGCACATGCATTGCGTCACACAGTGCATACTTTGAAAAACAAATGATGTCGCGACAATGTAACTAACCTGCGGTGGATGAGAATATAAGTTATGTTTGAAATGCATGTAACATTTTTAGATGCTTAAATATTTTCATAGAATTTTACACACCTATTACAATATGATTAAACAATACATGGAAAGGTGTATACAAATCTGATATATCATTTCAATATTATAAGTCTTGTCCACAACTTTTGGATAAACCCCCATATGTCGTTACATTGGTTTATTGGTTTGACAGAACTACACTACATATTTTTAGTAATTTAAGTCACATTGATTGATTTTGGATAACATACTTGTGTTGCTTGACTAGAATGTAAATTAATATTCCTGTTGCATCTGTTGACATGCATATTTAACATATATTACTAATCAAAACAAATGCTGTTGTCTTAGCTCTATTTGGTAATGTCTTTTTAGCAATACATATGTCATTGCTAGACTAGAATAAAGGGGTTTTGAGTAATTCTACATGCATTGTTAAAATGATGTCATAGGAACATAACGTCTTATCAGTAAAAAGTATATTTTCTTAAAGGGACACACAGGAATCTTTTGTTTTTAAACACCTAGCATGACATTAGTTTTTCTACATAACTTGCCTTTTTGTAAATCATTGTTGTTCATAATTTGTATATTACTTTTTGTTGATTGTATTACATCAAGGTAAAATAATATTGAGGAATAAAAAATATATGAATTAAAACTTCAAATTTAATAACATTTTATTTTGTTTATATGTAAGCATATTTAAAGTCAAAATTATACCGGGTTCATTAATGTAGGTGCAACTTAACCCTTAAAGTGCTAAGCATGACTATAATAGCCTTTGCATCCAGTGTACACCCAGATCAGCCTGCGAGGAACTTGTAGGCTGATCAGGGTTTACAATGTCTGGCTGCTGATTAGTCATTTCTCTCAAAACACCCCTTTGTCACATAAATGGAATGGTCTTAATTCAAAGAAAGAACAGTCCATTATATATATATATGTAGTGTTTTAAGGGTTAACATTTTCTATTTTAAAATTACTATGTGTCCCTTCAAGTCAATGCAATATTTAGTCTGTGAAGCAATATTTAGTTGTGTCTTTGCTAGACTAGAATAAAGATGTTGAATCACATTCATATTGCATCAGTTGACAATGTTAAAATGATTCTATAACAGCATCTTATGTATAAATGAATTCTGTTTTCTTGGCTCAGTATTGTACATTTTCTTCAGCCATACATTTTTGTTGATAGACTATAGGATTATGAAAGACTTCCATATTTCATCAACTGACAATGTTAAAATTATTACATAATGGCATATTAACTTCTTACAAAATTAAGGAAATATTGTAAATTCCATGTAGCAATACGTATTGATGTCGTTACTAGATTAGAATAAAAATGTTGAATCACATTATATTGTATCAGTTGACATGAATGTATCAGTTTACAATGTTAAAATGATACCATTTGCAGCATAGCTTCCTACAAATTCCAACAAAATGCTGTTTTCGGAAGTAAATATAAATTCCATCTAGCAGGATGTATTGATGTCATTACTGTAGTCACGGTCAATGAAAATGCACCGCAAACCAAATTCTTTTAAAAGTTATAATTTGAGACAGTTTGGACAAAATATGATATAATTCATATAACGAGTTGAGATTTAATGCACATATTTGGCTTTAGCGCGTTCAACATCGGGTTTCTTCAGTTACATTGCATAAAGAAATCATTTTTTAGAAACAGTCATTGCATAATACTGTCAGAAGACATTTATAACAAGGCCAGTAAAACCAGTTAATGCAGCTTGCAATTTAGTGCAACTATTTTATTTTTATGATTATCCATAGTAAAAAATATTATAACACAGTAAATAACTGCATAACTGTTTGTAATACAAGTCTAAAAATAAGATTCAATACTTAATATAAAAAAAAATATATAGGTTCAGCAGTTTTATTTCAAATGGTTTGCGAATAATCCAACAGCATAAACATGGAGTTAATGGTGCATTTTCATTGACCGTCCTTATAGATTAGAATATAGATGTTGAATCACATTCATATTGTATCAATAGAAAATGTTAAAATGAATCTGTAACATCTAGCATAACTTCTTTGTTTTGTTAAATAGTTTGAATAACATTCTTAGCTTTAATACATCAGCTGACAATGTTGAAATGATTCCATTACTATCAAAATTTCTTATTAATATAAACAATGTTTTTTTTTAGCTCAATGATTGTATTATGTTTAAATTGTTTGCATTGTTTGTTTCCAAGTTGTTTCAAGGCTTTAAATATTGGCTATGGGTGACCTGGTTCTAAAGCCTTGATGGACTGTTTGGCAATACAGGGATTAGGGTTTTAAAACTGGAAGGTACTGTAGGCACTAAGGTAAACTACATCAAAATGACTGTTTATTGTCACCATGGATACTGCTGGTAGGTATCACATAGTCATTATTTAAATTAAATCTACAGAAATTTAACTTAGAAATCAAAATCAGTAAGTAAAACAAAAAAAGTTCTGAAAGTACCTTATTTATATTCGATTTAATAAGTTGAAAAATAAAAGTAAATTTTAACAAAATTGTAAATTCTCTGTCTAGGAATATTAATTTGTGTCATTGCTGGACTAGAAAAAGATGTTGAATTGCCTTCATATTGTATCAGTCGACAATGTTAAATCATTCCACCAGAAGCAGGATTTTTCTTAGCTCAGTGTTGTAAGTTCTGTCAGCATCAGTGCATCAATTTGTTATTGCTAGAATTGAATACAAATTTTGAATTTCATTTGTACATCATCAGTCAAAAATGTTAAAATGATTCCATAACAGCATGACTTCTTATAAATGAAAAAAAAACATGTTGTTTTATTAGCTAAGTTATTGTTAACATTCATATTATACCAATTGAAAATATTACGATGAGTCAAATAGTAGCATAACCTGTTATAAGCAAATGCTGTTTTCAAAACTCAATATTGTAAATTCTGTTTAGCAACAGATCAGTTCATTATTCATTACGTGGTCCCGCCTTAAGCTTATATTAGCAGGATTTTATAACGGATATTTCGACAACAAACATGTTTAAAAATATTTTTTTACTGAAAACAATCTGATAACCTGTTTGAAATGTTTTAATTAAAAGTCAAAATTAAGGTTTTATTTCATACCCCAGCCAACCCCGTTTTTGCTTCTAATGGAGAAAGGGTTGGTTGGGGTATGAAAGTCAATACTCGGACCACGTAATGTGCTAGACTTAAAAAAGGATTTTAATGAACTTTTATGTTCAGTTTAAATTCAGTTAGCAACACATCAATTCATTATTGCTAGACTTAAAGAGTTTAATGAACTTTTATGATGTGTCATTTTACAATGTTTGAATGATTCAATTGACTTCTTGTAAATTAAAACAAATGCTGTATTTCTGTCGAGGAACATTTATTTGTGTTGTTGACTGAGTAGAATAATGATGCTTTATTACCTTCATACTGAATCAATTGACAATGTTAAAATGGTTCCAATAGCAGCATAATTAACTTCTTATAAGTATAAACATGTATTTTATAAGCTCAGTGTTGTACATTCTGTGTAGCAATACATTTGTGGTTGCTGGAATAGATTTAAGATTTGCATTTCATTTGTACTTCGTCCTTTAATAATGTTTAAATAATTCCATAACAACTTATAACTGTTTATAAATGGAAAAAAACATGTTGTTTTCTTAGATAAGTTATTGTAAACATTCATGTTATATCAATTGACAATGTTAAATGAATCCAATAGCAGCATAACTTCTTATACATCCAAGCAAATGCTGTTTTCAAGGCAAAACCCAATATTGTAAATTCAGTTTAGCACATCAGTTTGTTATTGCTAGACTTAAATAAAGAATTTGATTAACTTCCATGTTGCATCAATTAACAATGTTAAAATGGTTCCAATAGCAGCATAATTATCTTCTTATAAGTAGAAACATGTATGTTATAAGCTCAGTGTTGTACATTCTGTGTAGCAATACATTTGTGGTTGCTAGAATAGATTTAAGATTTGAATTTCATTTGTACTTAGTCTGTTAAAAATGTTAAAATGATTCCATAACAACATATAACTGCTTGTAAATGGAAACAAACATGTTGGTTTTTTAGCAAAGTTATTGTAAACATTCATATTATATCAACTGACAATGTTAAATGAATCCAGCAGTAGCATACCTTCTTATACATACAAGTTAATGCTATTTTCAGAACTCAATATTGTAAATATAGTTTAGCAACACATCAATTCATTATGCTAAACTTAAAGGGACACATGGCAATCTTGAGTTTTATTCACACATTTAAATTTGCTCCTCAATTTACTTATCCTGCGTCATTTTGACTTTAAAACTGCTTGCATATAATTGAATAAAAAATTGAAATTTCAACTTTCTTTCCCTATTTTACCAAATTTTTAAATATATTACTGGTGCAATATTATAAAAAAGTTAGTAATATGCAAAAATAATTTGCTTTGAACTATTATAACAATTAATATTAATGATTGAACAAATGCAATTTAAGAGGAAAACTAATGGGACGCCGTGAGTTTTTAAAAAATCAAGATTGCCGTGTGTCCCTTTAAAGAGTTTAATGAACTTTTATGTTCAGTTTAATTTCAGTTAGCAAAACATCAGTTCATTAATGCTAAACTTAAAGAGTTTAATGAACTTTTATGTTGTGTCATTTGACAATGTTTGAATGATTCAATTACAGCATGACTACTTGTAAATTAAAACAAATGCTGTATTCTTCAGTTAATATTGTAATTCTGTCTAGGAATATTTATTTGTGTTGTTGACTGAGTAGAATAATGATGCTTAACTACCTTCATATTGAATCAATTGACAATGTTAAAATGGTTCCAATAGCAGCATAATTATCTTCTTATAAGTAGAAACATGTATTTTATAAGCTCAGTGTTGTACATTCTGTGTAGCAATACATTTGTGGTTGCTGGAATAGATTTAAGATTTGCATTTCATTTGTACTTCGTCCTTTAATAATGTTTAAATAATTCCATAACAACTTATAACTGTTTATAAATGGAAAAAAACATGTTGTTTTCTTAGATAAGTTATTGTAATCATTCATGTTATATCAATTGACAATGTTAAATGAATCCAATAGCAGCATAACTTCTTATACATCCAAGCAAATGCTGTTTTCAAGGCAAAACCCAATATTGTAAATTCAGTTTAGCAACAAATCAGTTTGTTATTGCTAGACTTAAATAAAGAATTTGATTAACTTCCATGTTGCATCAATTGACAAGTTAAAATGGTTCCAATAGCAGCATAATTAACTTCTTATAAGTATAAATATGTATTTTATAAGCTCAGTGTTGTACAGTCTGTGTAGCAATATATTTGTGGTTGCTAGAATAGATTTAAGATTTTAATTTCATTTGTACTTAGTCCGTTAACAATGTTAAAATGATTCCATAACAACATATAACTGCTTGTAAATGGAAACAAACATGTTGTTTTTTTAGCAAAGTTATTGTAAACATCCATATTATATCAAATGACAATGTTAAATGAATCCAGCAGCAGCATACCTTCTTATACATACAAGTTAATGCTATTTTCAGAACCCAATATTGTAAATTCAGTTTAGCAACACATCAATTCATTATGCTTAACTTAAAGAGTTTAATGAACTTTTATGTTCAGTTTAATTTCAGTTAGCAACACATCAATTCATTATTGCTAGACTTAAAGATATTTGTATCTTTTCTTAAAGAGTTTAATGAACTTTTATGTTGTGTCATTTGACAATGTTTAAATGATTCAATTACAGCATGACTTCTTGTAAATTGAAACAAATGATGTATTCTTCAGTTAATATTGTAATTCTGTCTAGGAATATTTATTTGTGTTGTTGCTTGAGTAGAATAACGATGCTTAATTACCTTCATACTGAATCAATTGACAATGTTAAAATGGTTCCAATAGCAGCATAATTAACTTCTAATAAGTAGAAACATGTATTTTATAAGCTCAGTGTTGTACATTCTGTGTAGCAATACATTTGTGGTTGCTAGAATAGATTTAAAATTTGAATTTCTTTTGTACTTCATCAGTTAACGATGTTAAAGTGATTACATAACAACATATAACTGCTTGTAAATGGAAAAAAATATGTTGTTTTCCTTGAATGCTACTTTCCGTTTCCGATCTTTTTATATTTCTTGAATAAAGATTTTAATGAACTTAGTCTTTTGGCTGTTACTTGTGATACGCAGGCTTCATAACCGCTGCTCCCAACTAAATTCCATTATGTTCATTTCGCTCTTCGGGGCATTTAATTTTATTAGATACTGGGACCATACGCCGTACGACATGGGGAAGCAAATAACTCCATGTCCACCGCTGTATGCATGCCATCTTCAGGATGGTTAAAATTTTGTACTATTGATTTTGTGAATGTTGAGTTCTGCTTGACCCGGGGCTAGAGGGCGTGAGCGGTAGCTAGCATATTTCACTACTGCTCATGAACAGTCTCGATCAAACCGATACTGAAATATCTCGTATGTGTCGTGCTCGGCCGTTTCCAAAGGTCCATTATCATGCTCCTTTTTGTGTTGTGTCATTTGACAATGTTTAAATGATTCAATTGCAGCATGACTTCTTGTAAATTAAAACAAATGCTGTATTCTTCAGTCAATATTGTAATTCTGTCTAGGAATATTTATTTGTGTTGTTGCTTGAGTAGAATAATGATGCTTAATTACCTTCATATTGCATCCATTGCCACTGTTAAAATGGTTCCAATAGCACCATAATTATGTTCTAGTAAGTAGAAACATGTATTTTATAAGCTCAGTGTTGTACATTTTGTGTAGCAATACATTTGTGGTGGCTAGAATAGATTTAAGATTTGAATTTCATTTGTACTTCATCCATTAACAATGTTAAAATGATTCCATAACAACATATAACTGCTTGTAAATGGAAACAAACATGTTGTTTTCTTAGCTAAGTTATTGTAAACATTCATGTTATATCAACTGACAATGTTAAATGAATCCAATAGCAGCATAACTTCTTATATATACACGCAAATGCTGTTTTCAAGGCAAAACCCAATATTGTAAATTCAGTTTAGCAACACATCAATTCATTATTGCTAGACTTAAATAAAGAGTTGAATGAACTTTTCTGTTGTGTCATTTAACAATGTTTAAATGATTCAATTACAGCATGACTTCTTGTAAATAAAAACAAATGCTGTATTCTTCGGTTAATATTGTAATTCTGTCTAGGAATATATATTTGTGTTGTTGTTTGAGTAGAATAACGATGCTTTATAACCTTCATACTGAATCAATTGACAATGTTAAAATGGTTCCAATAGCAGCATAATTAACTTCTTATAAGTATAAACATGTATTTTATTGGCTCAGTGTGTGTAGCAATACATTTGTGGTTGCTAGAATAGATTTAAGATTTGAATTTCATTTGTACTTCATCAGTTATCATAGCAACATATAACTGCATGTAAATGGAAAACAAACATGTTGTTTTCTTAGCTAAGTTATTGTAAACATTCATATTATATCAACTGACAATGTTAAATGAATCCAGCAGCAGCATACCTTCTTATACATATAAGCAAATGCTGTTTTCAAAACCCAATATTATAAATTCAGTTTAGCAACACATCAATTCATTATTGCTAGACATATAAAGAGTTTAATGAACTTTTATGTTGTGTCATTTGACAATGTTTGAATGATTCAATTACAGCATGACTTCTTGTAAATTAAAACAAAATGCTGTATTCTTCAGTTAATATTGCAAATGTGTCTAGGAATATTTATTTGTGTTGTTGATTGAGTAGAATAACAATGCTTAATTACCTTCATCCTGAATCAATTGACAATGTTAGCAACACATCAGTTTGTTATTGCTAGACTTAAATAAAGAATTTGATTAACTTCCATGTTGCATCAATTGACAATGTTAAGATGGTTCCAATAGCAGCATAATTATCTTCTTATAAGTAGAAACATGTATGTTATAAGCTCAGTGTTGTACATTCTGTGTAGCAATACATTTGTGGTTGCTCGAATAGATTTAAGATTTGAATTTCATCTGTACTTCGTCCGTTAACAATGTTAAAATGATTCCATAACAACATACAACTGCTTATAAATGGAAAAAACATGTTGTTTTCTTAGCTAAGTTATTGTAAACATTCATGTTATATCAAATGACAATGTTAAAATGAACCCAATAGTAGCATAACCTGCTATAAATGCATGCAAATGCTGTTTTCAAAATCCAATATTGTAAATTCTGTTTAGCAACACATCAATGCATTATTTCTAGACTTGAATAAAGAGTTTAATTAACTTTGTTGTTGTGTCATTTGACAATGTTTAAATGATTCAATTACAGCATGAGTTCTTGTAAATTAAAAGAAATGCTATATTCTTTAGTTAATATTATAATTCAGTCTAGGAATATTGATTTGTGTTGTTGTTTGAGGAGAATAAAGATGCTTAATTACCTTCATATTGCATCAGTTGACACTGTTGAAATGGTTCCAATATGAGTAGAATAAAGATGCTTAATTGCAATCATATTGCATCAGTCGACACTGTTGAACTGGTTCCAATAGGAGTAGAATAAAGATGCTTAATTGCCTTCATATTGCATCAGTTGACACTGTTGAAATGGTTCCAATATGAGTAGAATAAAGATGCTTAATTGCAATCATATTGCATCAGTTGACAATGTTAAAAAAAATGGTTCCAATAGGAGTAGAATAAAGATGCTTAATTGCCTTCATATTGCATCAGTTGACACTGTTGAAATGGTTCCAATATGAGTGGAATAAAGATGCTTAATTGTAATCATATTGCATCAGTTGACAATGTTAAAATGGTTCCAATAGGAGTAGAATAAAGATGCTTAATTGCCTTCATATTGCATCAGTTGACACTGGTGAAATGGTTCCAATATGAGTAGAATAAAGATGCTTAATTGCAATCATATTGCATCCGTTAACAATGTTAAAATGGTTCCAATAGGAGTAGAATAAAGATGCTTAATTGCCTTGATATTGCATCAGTTGACAATGTTAAATTGGTTCCAATAGGAGTAGAATAAAGATGCTTAATTGCCTTCATATTGCATCAGTTGACAATGTTAAAATGGTTCCAATAGCAGTAGAATAAAGATGCATAATTGCCTTCATATTGCATCAGTTGACAATGTTAAAATGGTTCCAATAGGAGTAGAATAAAGATGCTTAATTGCCTTCATATTGCATCAGTTGACAATGTTAAATTGGTTCCAATAGGAGTAGAATAAAGATGCTTAATTGTCTCCATATTGCGTCAGTTGACACTGTTAAAATGGTTCCAATAGGAGTAGAATAAAGATGCTTAATTGCAATCATATTGCATCAGTTGACACTGTTGAAATGGTTCCAATAGGAGTAGAATAAAGATGCTTAATTGCCTTCATATTGCATCAGTTGACAATGTTAAAATGGTTCCAATAGGAGTAGAATAAAGATGCTTAATTGCCTTCATATTGCATCAGTTGACAATGTTAAAATTGTTCCAATAACAGCATAATTAACTTCTTATAAGTATAAACATGTACTTTATAAGTTCAGTGTTGTACATTCTGTGTAGCAATACATTTGTGGTTGCTAGAATAGATTTAAGATTGAATTTCGTCTGTATTTCATCAGTTAACAATGTTAAAATGATTCCATAGCAACATTTAACTGCTTGTAAATGGAAAAAAACATCTTGTTTTCTTAGCTAAGTTATTATATCAATTGACAATGTTAAAATGAGTCCAATAGTAGCATAACGTGTTATAAATGCAAGCAAATGCTGTTTTCAGAACCCAATATTGTAAATTCAGTTTAGCAACACATCAGTTTGTTATTGCTAGACTTAAATAAATAATTTGATTAACTTCCATGTTGCATCAATTGACAATGTTAAAATGGTTCCAATAGCAGCATAATTAACACCTTATAAGTATAAACATGTATTTCATTAGCTCAGTATTGTATATTTTGTGTAGCAATACGTTTGTAGTTGCTAGAATAGATTTAAGATTTGAATTTCATTTCATTGGTACTTCGTCCGTTAACAATGTTAAAATGATTCCATTGCAACATACAACTGCTTGTAAATGGAAACGAACATGTTGTTTTCTTAGCTTAGTTATTGTAAACATTCATATTATATCAACTGACAATTTTAAATGAATCCAGATCAGCATACCTTCTTATACATACAAGCAAATGCTGTTTTCAAAACCCAATATTGTAAATTCAGTTTAGCAACACATCAATTCATTATTGCTAGACTTAAAGAGTTTAATGAACTTTCATGTTGTGTCATTTGACAATGTTTCAATGAATCAATTACAGCATGACTTCTTGTAAATTAAAACGAATGCTGTATTCTTCAGTTAATATTGTCATTCTGTTTAGGAAAATTTATTTGTGTTGCTGCTTGAGTAGAATAAGGATGCTTAATTACCTTTATATTGAATCGATTGACAATGTTAAAATGGTTCCAATAGCAGCATAATTATCTTCTTATAAGTAAAAACATGTATTTTATAAGCTCAGTGTTGTACATTCTGTGTAGCAATACATTTGTGGTTGCTATAATAGATTTGAATTTCATTTGTACTTTGTCCTTTAACAATGTTAAAATAATTCCATAACAACAAATAACTGTTTATAAATGGAAAAAAAACATGTTTTATATCAATTGACAATGTTAAATGAATCCAATAGCAGCATAACTTCTTATACATACATGCAAATGCTGTTTTTAAAACTCAATATTGTAAATTTAGTTAGCAACACATCAATTTATTACTGCTAGACTTAAAGAGTTTAACGAACTTTTGTGTTGTGTCATTTGACAATGTTTGAATGATTCAATTACAGCATGACTTCTTATACAAACAAGCAATAAATGTGGCTCCAGCATAAATGGAGTGTCTACAATAGAATTTGCAGCAACTCTGCAGTTCTGCAGGTGAGAAGGTTCTAGGCCCATTCTCCATATTTTATCTCGATGTGCATGGAGAATGAGCATGGCATGATCATTCCTGTTAGGCGCCATATCACCTTTCATTTGTTGGTGCACCTTAAAACCCAATTCAATTCAATTCAGTTAATAATTAATTCTGTTTAGGAATTCAGTTACCTTCATATTGTATCAATTGACAATGTTAAAATGTTTCTAATACCAGCATTCCAGCTGGCTTGCGAAACATTGGTGGTTCTACGCAGGTGCCCGCCCATGCATGAAAATTGCCCTGAGGGGCACCTGGGGTCTTCCCCCACCAGTGGAAGCTGGAAAGTTGCCATATGACTTGAGCTGTTGGTGCGACTATAAAATATAATTCAACCCATTTCAATCCTATAGCAACATAATTAACTTCTCATTACATCATGTACATGGTCCAAATTGACTTTCATACCTCATCCAACACCGTCTCCATGAAGCAAAAATGGGGTAGGGCTGGGGTGTGAAATAAAACCTTAATTTCACCATAAAAAATTTGCATATTGTAAAATTAAAATATTTAATAGGTAATTTTAAACAGGTTATAGCATTATTTCATTAAAAAGGTTTTCAAACGTGTTTTATTGTCGAAATATCAGTTATAAAATGCTGCTAATATAAGCTTTCCCATCGGTTAATGCAATTAAGGCGGGACCATGTAATGTTTAAATAGAAGCACGCTATTTTCTTATCTCAGTGTTGTACATTCTGTTTAGAAATACAGTTGTGGTTGCTAGACTAGATTAAAGAGTTTCATTTACATTTGTACTTCATCAGTTAACAATGTAAAAGTCATTGCTAAACATGTTTCATGCAGAAATTGAATAACATTCATATTGCATTAATTAACAATATAAAGATGTTCCATAGCAGCACAACATGTTAAAATTAACAAATGCTGTTTTTTAAAGGGACATGTGGCAATATTGTTCTTTGTTAAAAACTTGTGGAATCCCATCATTTTTGCATGTCATTGTTGATGACTATTTCGACTGTTCAAAGAAACTTGTTTTTGCATATTACTTATTGTCGATTATGTTCACCAAAAACATATTTTAAGCAAAGGCAGAATTATTAAACAAAGATTAAAACTCCAATTTTTTTTTACCTTTTATTTCATTGTGTGCAAGTAGATTTAAAGATGACATAATCCTGGACAAATAAATATAATTATGATGTTAACATTGTTAACTGATGAAGTACAACTATTTCAAGATTCCGGTATTTCATCAGTTAACAATGTTAAAATGATAACAGCATGAACTTGATGTAAATAAAAAAGTTGCTGTTTTCTTAACACGATATTTATTGTAAACTCCATTTATCAATACATTTGTTGTTGCTGCCTTGAATAAAGATTTTGAATAGCATTTGTATTTCATCAGTTAACAATGTTAAAATGATTCCATAACAGCATAACTTCTTCTAAATGAAAAAGATATGCTGTTTTCTTAGCTCAGTATTGTAAATTCCATTTAGCAGCACACCATATTGTTGTTGAATAAAACTTGAATAAAGTTTTTGTGTAACATTTATTTTGCATCAATTTGATAATGTTCAGATGATTCCATAACAGCAGCTGTTTATATCTCAGTATTGTACAGTTTGTTAAGTGATACATTTTAAGCACATATTGTAAGTTCTGTCCTGCAATATTTGATGTTATTTGCTAGATTAGAACAATGTTTGAATTCCATTTATATTGCCAATTAAAATCGTATAATTATTTTAAGTTTTTAGTCTAAATTCAATTGTGTTAATTCTCAGGGCTCAAATTTAAGCTGGCATACTTTCAAAATGCAAGTGACATTTTCAGAATGCCAGACATTTTCAGAATGCCAGTAAACTTTTCAAGTACTGGCTACAAATGTGCAAGTGCATCAAAATACCTTACGTGTTTAATTTAGAATACCATGTCTGCCTTTTTTGAAACAGGTGCTTTCATATCAATGGTGTTTTAATATGTGTTTTAATATTTTTAAGTTTTCCTGATATGTCTTTGTATTTGTATGACACATATGGAATCTAGTATGTTTGCTAATGGTGAATCAACTTATTTGTTACTTATTAATTGTTTACTTACACAACCATAGAAATTGCAAATAAATTTTCGTTTTACCAGTTACAAAAAATGCTACTGGCGAAATGTTGCCAGTCCAAATTGTCGCTAAATTTGAGCCCTGATTGCGGACTAAAACACATATTTAGAATAACATATTGCATCAAGTGACAATGTTAGAATATTATCAATGGTTATGAAATTTAGAATGATCAGAGTTTAAAATAAAACTGGGATTTAACTTTTGGTTAAACAGGGAAGCTTCTCTTGTACACTTCTATTGTAATGTCCTTAAAAGTTAATGTCCATGACTGTGGTCAAAATGTAAATCAGGCCTGGAATTCACCAACCATTCTTGAGAATATTCTTAGACTTAAGCCCAAGTATGCAAATTTCAATCACAAATATTTGTATAAGTTCAAAGTATAAACATTCATTTCAAGCTGCTATGTATAAACATGATAAATACTAATAAATAGCAACTTCATACAATTTGTTATCTATGAAGGTCATGGAAATATTTGAACGAAATTTGAGTACTTGAGTTCAAGTCTAAGAATAGTTTCAAGAATGGTTGGTGAATTCCAGGCCAGAATGATATATTAACCTTCAGTTTACATGTATTTGTAACTGAATATAAAACAGTCCATAATTATTTGAGATAATTAAAATATCCTTAGATTAAATTTGATATCAAATGTCTTATCTATATATGCTTATATACATGAAAACTAAAAAAATAGAAAGTTATTCCTTTACAAATGCATGCACCACTCAAGCATATTACTGTTTTTCATAAAACTATAGAACCAGAAAAACTAACATACAGAAGGATAAAAATATCGGACAGGGAAAGCAGCATTCAAGGACGACAATCAAACACAAAACACAAAAACAAACACGCAAACAGACAAACGAAAAGGCAAAAGTAATAAAAAATGCAAACGACATCACAAACACAAAAGGGTTGACAATAGGGCTACCGCCTTGGAACGGTCATTGGCAAAGTAGGCAACTGGGGGTTTAAACCGGTTCTAGGGTGCACCAAACATCACACTTATGTACTTAAATATGTTTGTGAGTGATTATGACTGATTCTGCTTTAAAGAAAATACTGAAGAAATATAAGGCAGTACCCCTATTACCGACCCTTCTATGTTTGTGATGTCAAATAGTTTGCTTTGTTTTTCCTTGTGATTGTTTGTTTTTTGAATGGGTGTTTTTAGTTGACTGTGTTCTTTGAATTCTACATTACCTGTATATTTTATATCTACTTTAATTGAGAAGATCCACAATTCTAACATGTTTCATAATACTCATATGTCACACAGGATTGATATTAAGCTCATGCATTAAACATGAATCGACAGGGCATGATAGACTTTACCACCTTCTTCTGGAGCATAGCACTTAAACATCCTATGCAAACTGTCCTGTCCCATCATTCTACAGGTTGTTAACATGAGTCTCTGTCATATGCATTATTCTACAGGCTGTTAACATGGAGTACTTGCCCTGTCCCACCATTCTACAGGCTGCTGCCATGTCTTGCCATGTTAACATGGAGTACTTGCCCTGTCCCACCATTCTACAGGTTGTTAACATGAGTCTCTGTCATGTGCATTATTCTACAGGCTGTTAACATGGAGTACTTGCCCTGTCCCACCATTCTACAGGCTGCTGCCATGTCTTGCCATGTTAACATGGAGTGTCTGCCCTGTCCCACCATTCTACAAACTACTTGCCCTGTCCCACCATTCTACAAACTGTTAACATGGAGTACTTGTCCTGTCCCACCATTCTACAGGTTGTTAACATGAGTGTCTGCCATGTGCCACCATTCTACAGGCTGTTAACATGGAGTACTTGCCCTGTCCCACCATTCTACAGGCTGCTGCCATGTCTCGCCATTCTACAGGCTGTTAACATGGAGTGTTTGCCATGTCCCACCATTTTACAATATGTTAACATGGAGTACTTGCCCTGTCCCGCCCTTGATTCTACAGGCTTAACATGGAGTGTCTGCAATTCTACAGGCTGTTAACATGGAGTGTCTGCAATTCTACAGGCTGTTAACATGGAGTGTCTGCCCTGTCTGACAATTCTACAAACTTGAACAAGTAGTGCTCACACTGTCCCACCATTCTAAAAGCTATTAACTTGCAGTTCCTGCCATGTCCAATCATTCTACAGGCTGTTAACACAGAGTGTCTGCCCTCTTTGTCTCACCATTCTACATGATTGTAACAGTCAGTGCCCATCCTAACTAACTTTTATACTGTCTTTTAACATACAGTGCTTGCTTGCCCTGTCTCAACTTTCTACATGCTGTTAACATAGAGTGCCTGCCCAGTTGTCCATCAATACAGGCTTTTAACATGGAGTGCAGCCCAGTGGTCCATCAATACAGGCTGTTAACATGGAGTGCCTGCCCTGTCCCACCATTCTACATGCTGTTAACATGTAATGCCTGCCCTGTCCCACCAGTCTACAAGATCTTAACATGGGGTGCCTGTAATGTCCCACAATTCTACAGGCTGTTAACATGGATTGCCTGCCATGTCCCACCATTTTAAAACCTGTTAACATGAAGTATTCTGCTCTTTCCCACCATTCTATGGGCTGTTAACATGGAATACCTGCCCTGTCCCACCATTCTACAAACTGTTAATATGGAGTATTTGTCTTGTCCCAACATTCTACAGGTTAAACAATTAGTGCTCGCACTGTCTCAACATTCTAAAAGCTATTAATATACAGTGCCTGCCATGTCCAACCATTCTACAGGCTGTTAACATAGAAGGTCTGCCCTTTTTGTCCCACCAGTCTACATGAGTGTAACGGTCAGTGCCCACCCCATCTGACTATTCTACTGGCTTTTAACATGCAATTCATGGCCCGTCCCACCATTATACAGGCTGTTACCATGGAATGTCTGCCCTGTCCCACCATTCTGCCGGCTGTTAACCATGGAATGTCTGTCCTGTCCCACCATTCTACCGGCTGCTACCATGGAATGTCTGTCCTGTCCCACCATTCTACCGGCTGCTACCATGGAATGTCTGCCCTGTCCCACCACTCTACCGGCTGTTACCATGAAATGTCTGCCCTGTCCCACCATTCTACCGGCTGTTACCATTGAAATGTCTGCTTTGTCCCACCATTCTGTCGGCTGTTACCATGGAATGTCTGCCCTGTCCCACCAACCTACCGGCTGTTACCATGGAATGTCTGCCCTGTCCCACCATTCTGCCGGCTGTTACCATGGAATGTCTGCCCTGTCCCACCATTCTACCAACTGTTACCATGGAATGTCTTCCCTGTCTCACAATTCTACCGGCTGTTACCATGGAATGTCTTCCCTGTCCCACCATTCTACCGGCTGTTACCATGGAATGTCTTCCCTGTCCCACCATTCTACCGGCTGTTACATGGAATGTCTTCCCTGTCCCACCATTCTACCGGCTGTTACCATGGCATGTCTTCCCTGTCCCACCATTCTACCAGCTGTTACCATGGAATGTCTTCCCTGTCCCACCATTCTACCGGCTGTTACCATGGAATGCTTCCCTGTCTCACCATTCTACTGGCTGTTACCATGGAATGTCTGTCCTGTCCCACCATTCTACCGGCTGTTACCATGGAATGTCTGCCCTGTCCCACCATTCTACCAGCTGTTACCATGGAATGTCTGCCCCGTCCACTATTCTGCCAGCTGTTACCATGGAATGTCTGTCCTGTCCCACCATTCTACCGGCTGTTACCATGGAATGTCTGCCCTGTCCCACCATTCTATTAGCTGTTACCATGGAATGTCTGCCCTGTCCACTATTCTGACGGCTGTTACCATGGAATGTCTGCCCCGTCCCACCATTCTGCCGGCTGTTACCATGGAATGTCTGCCCTGTCCCACCATTCTGCCGGCTTTTACCATGGAATTTCTGCCCTGTCCCACCATTCTACCAGCTGTTACCATGGAATGTCTGCCCTGTCCCACCATTTTTCCGGCTGTTACCATGGAATGTCTGCCCTGTCCCACCATTCTGCCGGCTGTTACCATGGAATGTCTGCCCTGTCCCACCATTCTGCCGGCTGTTACCATGGCATGTCATCCCTGTCTCACCATTCTACCGGCTGTTACCATGGAATGTCTTCCCTGTCCCACCATTCTACCGGCTGTTACCATGGAAGGTCTTCCCTGTCCCACCATTCTACCGGCTGTTACCATGGAATGTCTTCCCTGTCCCACCATTCTACCGGCTGTTACCATGGAATGTCTTCCCTGTCCCACCATCCTACCGGCTGTTACCATGGAATGTCTTCTCTGTCCCACCATTCTACCGGCTGTTACCATAGAATGCTTCCCTGTCCCACCATTCTACTGGCTGTTACCTTGGAATGCCTGCCCTGTCCCACCATTCTACCAGCTGTTACCATGGAATGTCTGCCCTGTCCCACCATTCTACCGGCTGTTACCATGGAATGTCTGCCCTGTCCACTATTCTGCCGGTTGTTACCATGGAATGTCTGCCCTGTCTCACCATTCTGCCGGCTGTTACCATGGAATGTCTGCCCTGTCCCACCATTCTACCGGCTGTTACCATGGAATGTCTGCCCTGTCCACCATTCTGCCGGCTGTTACCATGGAATGTCTCCCTGTCCCACCATTCTACCGGCTGTTACCATAGAATGTCTGTTCCTTCTGAAGCGCTTCTGTGGCCGGGATAGTAAAGACACTGCATCTTAAACTTTCTCGCTTCTCGCGACTGAAGGTTCGAATCCCACTGGTAACTCAACTTGTCAAGTGAGAAAGTTACGATTCTAACGGTAGTTATACAGTACTGGTTCTTCCCGTTAACGGTCAAACACATTTTGTTGGAATGTGTAGACTTTGATCCTATGTGTCAGAGGACTACAATGTTAATACTGTGAAAGAGTTATTTGAAACTATAGATTTTAGTCTCTTTTAGATTTCCTGAAAGAAATCAGGCTATTTAATATAGTATTCTTATATATATTTACTTATTTATATACCTGTAGACGGGCATTTGTTGATTTATATATATACAGTTTATATTACTGCCATATCGTCCCTTATTTGTAAATAGTGTTATCTTTATATATTTACATTTATTTTTAATTACTACTTCATTTCTTCATCTTTCATATTTTTTTGCGCACAATATGACCTATTTATGTGTCGACGTGCTGTAAAAACACCATTTATTTATTCATTCTTCCCAGGAAAAATGGTGTGATTTGCCTCTACACAAATTGTCTTGTCATAATTATTTGTCCTAACATGTGCTTTAAAGTACTTAGAACACTCTAACACAAAAACTGTCCCCACTGTTCCACCATTCTACAGGCTGTTACCATGAAATGCTCACCCTGACCCACCATTCTGAAGGCTGTTAACAATGCAGTGAGTGCCTGTCATGTCCCACATCGTGTGTCCACCCTATCCTATCCTTCTACAAGCTGTTAAAATGCTGTGGCCATCCTGTCCCACCATTCTACAAGCAAATGGTTTATGATGCAAATTTTGTCCACATCTAAAATTTGTTTTGACCTCCTGTATAAAAGGGACCTTCGACAACTTGGGGGAACATACTGTAATTTACTATTACATAGTTTCAGCTTTGTGGCACTAACTTCTTCTATGCTCTTTGAGATATCAAGTTCATGTATGGTGTGTTTCTTAGTTAAGGATGTGTAGATGTACAATAAGATTTGATATTTTGGCTCCATTCACTGGAGCCCCTAGGGCCGTAATCCAGTAAAAAACACAAAAATAACATATCTTGTCCAAATGTGAATGCATTCGATTCTAATTTGGTATGGTCATTTAGGGACTCGAGGCACAACATATGTAAAATGGCTTTTGACTTGCATAAAGTGGCTCCTCTACAGAGGTACAACTTGGGAATTTTGAGTTTCCACCTTGTGACACTAACTCCCTCTATACCCTTTGAGATTTCAACTTCATGTTTGGTGTATTCGTAGTTGAGGATGTGCAGATGCACAATAAGTTTTCATTTTTGGCTCCATCTGCTTAAGCCCCCAAGTGGGTACTTGGGTGAAAAAAAACACACACAAAATTGTATATCTTACTCTAATGCGAATGCATTTGTACCCAAATACAAATGCATTTGATTGTCCAAATGTGAATGCATTTGAGTCTAATTTGGTAATGTCATTACCAAAAACTCGAGGCACAACATATACATAAGGGGTTTTGTTTCCTCCTGCTTAAAGGGACTACATGGGTACAACTTGGGGAACTTGCATAATTTGTACGTTCGACAGGCATTTTGCTCGGTGCAGGGCAAAAGAATTTTGTCATAATTGCTACAACAACTAATTTACCACCTACCCTCACCCGACCTAACCACAATCTCCAAATAGCCAGTAGAGCGATACAGGCCCTCTTGTTCCTCTTGTTTTAAAAATCACATCCTTACCTAACAATTCTAATATCTTAAAAACAATTATTTCAATGTTTCTACAGGCTGTTAATATGAAGAGCCTGCCCAATCCCACCATTCTACAGGCTGTCAACATGGAGAGCCTGCCCCAATTCCACCATTCTACAGGCTGTTAAAATGGAGTGTATTATCTAGAAAAAATTATATCTACAATTTAAAATGGTTTTTCAACTGTAGGTATCGGATGTAATTTACTTCACTTCGACGTTCATAATTTAAAGGGAAATAACTGTCCGCAAATGTAAATCTAGTTGTCTCCCTTGGCTGAAAATGTTTAGCCCATGCTTTTAGTTTTTTGGGCACGTCAAATTGATTCAACGGGTCGACGTAAAAGGTCAGCTATTTTAAAAGGAAATTTTCCTGCGCATGCGCATTAGCGCGTGATTTCCCCCCGATTGTGTTTTGTTTATAACGGTACTTATATAGGTAAACGGGTTGGTTTGAGAGCGCATGTTAACATTTCTAAACTATTTTTTTCCTCTCCAGTCGTCTGATTGTGTATTGATTTGTAAACTGGGGTCAAAAAATAATCACAACATCGAGCGTTTTATTGATAATGACGAAATCTGGTGAATGACGATAACTGATACACAACCAGTAGTGTCTGCCCTGTCCTATCATTCTATATAGATGTTAACAATACATGGTGTGCCTGCAGTCTTAACCATTATAAAGGCTGTAAATCATGGATCTCCCACCCTGTCAGTGTCTCATCATTCTACATTATTATACCTCACGTTTACACTCCTGTATAAATTGCCCATACCCATAGCGTGAAGCAATTTTTACTGTTCACCGGTAAACAATTTTTACTGTTACACGATTGTGACGTCACGCGAAGTATAAAAATAGGTTTGGGTTTTTTCCAATAACAACACACTTTGGCAAAACGCTTGGTTTACCAAACGACAATAAAAAAAATGTGGCGAGCAGATTTGTTACTTTAAATCAGAACTGGTATAAAAATATAAATTACAAAAAAAAAAAAAAAAAAAAATATTGCGATTTTTCCCCCTCGTATATTTAAATTTTAATCAAACATTTGTTCGGTATAATAAAATAAATATTGCATCCCAGTGAGGGTGACAGTGGATATTGTCAACCTTTGGAAAAATAATTTCAACCTTAATTGTCTTCGCCTCGGTTGACATTAAAAGGTTGACATTATCCTCTGTCACCCTCACTGGGACGCAATATTTATATACTGTTACCGCAAAGTGCCCTTATGTGTCCCACCATTATACAGGCTGTTAACATGGAGTGCCTGCCTTGTACCACCATTATACAGGCTGTTAAAATTGAGTACTCACCCTTTCTCACCATTTAAAGTCTGTTCACATGGACTACCCACCCTGTCTTAAATTACCATTCTACAGGATGCGAACATGGAGTACTCACCCTGACTCACCATTCTAAAGGCTGTTGACATGGAGCACCCACCCTGTCTCACCATTCTACAGGCTATTCTCACCATTCTAGATGGAGTGCCTGCCCAATCATGCAATTCTACAAGCCTTTAGAACATGGTGCCCACCCTTTCTGACCATTTTCAGGCTGTTGCCAGGGAAATTAAGCCTCTGTGTTTCACTATTCTACAGGTTGTTAACAAGACATGGAGTTAGTACCAACTCTTTCTTACCATTCTACAGCCTGTTTATGGAGTGCCCAGCCTGTTCCAAGACTCCTCAGGGTGTTTACATCAGGTTCCATCCTATCCCACTATTTTACATACTGTTACCATGGAGTGCTCAGCCTCTCCTATCAATCTGCAGGCTGTTAATAGGAGTGCCCATCCTGTCCCCCGAAATCTACAGGCTGTTAACTTGGAGTTTTCACCCTGTCCCACCAATCTATAGGCTGATAACATAGAGTGTTTGCTCTGTCCCTCCAATCTACAGGCTGATAAAATGGAGTGCATGCCCTGACGCCTCCTCCAACACAATCTACTGGAATGATAATACAGAGTGCTGCCCTGTCCAATCAGTCTACACGCTGATAACATTGAGTGCCTGCCCTGTCCCCCAATCTACAGGCTGATAAAATGGGAGTGCCTACCCTGTCCCCCAATATACAGGATGATAAAATGGAGTGCCTACCCTGTCCCCCAATCTACAAGTTGATAACATGGAGAGCCCACCCTGTCCCCCAACCCCAATCTACAGGTTCATAAAATGTAGTGCCCACCCTCCCCCAATATAAAGTCTCATAACACGGAGTGCCTGCCCTATACACCCAGTCTACAGGCTGATAATATGGAGTGCCTGCCATGTCCCTTAAATCTACAGGCTGATAACATGTAGTGCCTGCCCTGTTCCCCCAATCTACAGGCTGATAACATGGAGAGCATGCCCTGTCCCCCACCCCCAATCAACAAGTTCATAAAATGTAGTGCCCACCCTCCCCCAATATACAGTCTCATAACACAGAGTGCCTGCCCTATGCACCCAGTCTACATGCTGATAATATGGAGTGCCTGTCATGTCCCTTAAATCTACAGGCTGATAACATGTAGTGCCTGCCCTGTTCCCCCAATCTACAGGCTGATAACATGGAGAGCCCACCCTGTCCCCCACCCCCAATCAACAGGTTCATAAAATGTAGTGCCCACACTCCCCCAATATACAGTCTCGTAACACAGAGTGCCTGCCCTATGCACCCAGTCTACAGGCTGATAATATGGAGTGCCTGCCATGTCCCTTAAATCTACAGGCTGATAACATGTAGTGCCTGCCCTGTTCCCCCAATCTACAGGCTGATAACATGGAGAGCCCACCCTGTCCCCCACCCCCAATCAACAGGTTCATAAAATGTAGTGCCCACCCTCCCCCAATATACAGTCTCATAACACAGAGTGCCTGCCCTATACACCCAGCCTACAGGCTGATAATATGGAGTGCCTGCCATGTCCCTTAAATCTACAGGCTGATAACATGTAGTGCCTGCCCTGTTCCCCCAATCTACAGGCTGATAACATGGAGAGCCCACCCTGTCCCCCACCCCCAATCAAAAAGTTCATAAAATGTAGTGCCCACCCTCCCCCAATATACAGTCTCATAACACAGAGTGCCTGCCCTATGCACCCAGTCTACAGGCTGATAATATGGAGTGCCTGCCATGTCCCTTAAATCTACAGGCTGATAACATGTAGTGCCTGCCCTGTTCCCCCAATCTACAGGCTGATAACATGGAGAGCCCACCCTGTCCCCCACCCCCAATCAACAGGTTCATAAAATGTAGTGCCCACCCTCCCCCAATATACAGTCTCATAACACAGAGTGCCTGCCCTATGCACCCAGTCTACAGGCTGATAATATGGAGTGCCTGCCATGTCCCTTAAATCTACAGGCTGATAACATGTAATGCCTGCCCTGTTCCCCCAATCTACACTCTGATGACTTGGAGTGTTTGCATTGTCCCCCCAATCTACAGGCTGATAACATGGAGTGCCTTTCCTATTCCTCTCCACCCAATCTTCAGGCTGATGACATGACATGCCACCCTGTTTCCCCCACCCTCTCCCCACCCCAGCCCCAATTTACAGGCTGATAACATGCAGTGCCTGCCCTGTCCTCCAAATCTACAGTGGCAACTATTACTTAATTAAAACATGGCATCATGCAATACACATTTCTGAAGGAGGTAGGCCATGAAGTTGATATATCAACATAAAAAATAAGCTCTCCTTCTCTTGGATGAATCAAGCTCTAGTGGACATTTCAGAAAAAATTGTTTGTGCCTAATCTGTGACAAGAGTACTGCATATGGATCAAGGGGAGTTGTCTAATGAGTGTTCGGAAGATTATTGTCATATGTCTGTTCACTTGGATTAAAAACTGTCCTCAAAATGCAGTAATTAATCAATTAACTATTTGTTTAAACTGTCACAATTTAATATTTTTACTGAGGTTGTTTGCAGTCAGAAATGTGCTGGAAGTGGCACAATTTTAATGCAGTTAGGATGAGAAAATAGGTGCAGGGAGAGTCTTCTTTAGCAATCTGAAAAGCTTAAAACCATTTACGGGTCCTAAGGGGCCCCATTTACCTCTGTCCTGGTTCAGAGTTTTTCCATGTTGACCATTCCCACCCCTGCTACAAGCTGGTCACAATATATGGAGTGCCTGCCCTGTTTTACCATTTTACACTCTGCTAACGTCCTTTCCCGCTATTCTACAGGCTTTAACAATACATGGACTGCCTGCCCTCTTTCACCATTTTAAAGGCGTTTAACAATACATGGACTGCCTAAACTGTTTCACCATTTTAACAATACATAGTTGTCCACCCGGTCTCACTATTCTACAGACTTTTATGAATATTTTAAGTACCCATCCATTTCCACCTTTCTACAGTCAGTTTAGTATACATGGAGTGCCTTCCCTATCCCACCATTCTACAGGCTGTTAACAATACATGGAGTGCTGCGCTCTTCAAGGGATCAAATTTAGCTTAGCTGCTTTGGCTAAAGCACCTCGAAGCCAAAGCAGCTCAAATTTCTCAAATGGATCTTTGTTTAGCCAAATTTGACTAAAATATTTTAGCCACTTCAATTTATTTTTTGGCGAAAACGATATTACCGTTTCCCAGCTGTATGGCATCGTCCGATTTTTCAGTATGACCGGATGCATTGGTTTAGCACACCAAGTGGTCATTACAATATTTTTCAATACGAGACCTATTTCAGTGCGAAATCTATTAGTCCAGATCATATGAAACGCTTGCTTTTTTAAAACACGAAAGTTTGCATTAATTGCAAATGCCTCAAGATCTGGATATGAAACATATTTGTTCAGTTTGTAGTTAGTTTTGGAGGCAAACATATCAATATCACATGTTCCATACAATGTCGTAATCTTGTTAAATATAGAGTCATCCAGCATCCATTCGATGCCTGCATGTAATGTTTGTTTACTCAAAGTGTCCGCTCGAACATTGAGCTTTCCTGGGATATGAAAAATGCTAATCCATATGTGTATTGTAGCACACCAAACCCATAATATGTCTTTTGCTAATTTGTTTAACAAAGGTATTCTGCCTCCCATTTTGGACAAATACTTAATTGCTGTAGTATTATCAAGAAAAAGATGGATATGTTCATGTGTAACATGAGTACATAGCCCCTTAAGTGCCAAAAATGCTACCTTTAGTTCTAAGTAATTAATCTTTTCCATCCCACATTTAAGAAAAATCTACATCATAGGTAACATCATGAGCCCCATATCCAACAAGACTGCTATCCGATTCAATCTTTCTATCAGGCACACTCAACAAAATAGGCTTGAAACTGTATTTGATATTCATAATCCACCACCGTAAGCAAATTAATCTTTGCACTCATCTGATAAGGTCATTTCCGTATCAAAATTCCCCTTGCTAGCCTTAAGCTCTAAGTCCCTTTGAATTTCCAAGTCTTTATAATATAAGGGTGCATACATGACACCTGGTTCGCTAGCCACCATTTTCCCGAGTATCTGGGCAAACTGCCTTATTGTTATGGTCTCATGCTCTAAGAATGTTCTATGCTGGTTTTTAGTATCCTGAGCCTTAGTGGGTGTAAGCCTAACTGTCATGTCTTGTGAATTCAGTACAAAACCTACAAATTCAATAGACTGGGTTGGCATACCCCAGAGATTTCTCTGGATGCGTTGTAAACCCTAAACAATCTACAATCTCCAGGGTGTCCTCAATATTTTCTTGACATTCTCTGAAAGTGTCACTTTGCAACACTTGGCATCATCAATGTACGCACAGTTAGTATGTCCTTGTTTCCTCAATGATGAAAACATGGGCTTAAGTAACTTGGTGAAGATCCTAGGGACTGATGTCAACCCGTATAGTATAAGCATGTAAATTGAAAAAAGTTTCCGCGCCACATAAACTTCAAATATTTTTTGAAATTATTTTCAAATGGTATACTATAATATGCGTCTTTTAAATATTTCAAAATAATTACAAACTTTCCCAGCTGCAAAATTATCTGGTGTATTTTTTAATGTAGGAAAATCGCTACAAGTACTCACACTTCCTATTTTTTTCGGCCCAGACTTGATTTCTTGTGTTGCTTTTGATACGGCTGGGCCCTCTTGTCTAAAAAAGGCTTATATGACGACATCTGTCCAGACGTAACCGTGGAAGTCGGACCCTGGACTGCTGGTCCATGAGTTTTTGGTTTTGTGTATTCATACACATAAGTAAGCAGATATTGGGCATAACCAAATAACTGCCTGACTTTTATTCAGTGAAATGTATACATGAAAACATGAGCATAGACCCTAAGAAGTTTGTAGTAATACATTCGTGAGCTTGAAAAAAAAAGGAAGCTTTAATTATTATTTGTAAATAAAGTGGGACCCACCATATTTACCTTTTCTGCGATCACGTGACTTCCATTAGCGCATTAGTTTTTCACCATAGTAAGTATTGCGTAATATGTATAGCCCGGTTAGCTAAGTCGGGAGCTATCTCGACTACTTTACGCTCACGCTCACTATTATAACCGCGAGTGTAATTTTAGTTTGCGCTGCGAGTTTAAACGCCCGAAGCGGTTTCTCTTTTTTTTGGTACCGCGATTGAATTCCGTCAAACAATCCTGCTTTTAATTAGTAAATATTCAATAATGTTTGGTGTGTAATGTTTGCGAACGTAATTAGTGTGTGTTTTATATTCTAAAACTTACGGACATTGTCCCTTTAACAAATTTCTCCCCACTCAATTTTAACCTGTCCAACTTGCTGACAGATGAAGGAGGTTGTTCTTCCACTTACCTTCTTTTCTCCGAAGAAACAATTGCTATTTCTTCGTCCTCCGACAACTCGCCTACAGATTCTTAGGACGAAACGTCGTCATAATTGTTGGCGGTGGGTGGGGTAACACTTTGTTTACTCGCCGTACCTACAGGTTTCTTCGATGACAGTGCGTTTTTCAACTCGCTGACTGACACAACACTGTTAGTGTTTTTTGTTGTGCAATACACATAGATTGTGTCTGTTGCCACTGCAGTTACACAAAATCGTCCCGATTATATTGTCTAATGCGGAAGTAAAATCCGCAGTTCTCGCCCTGGTGTACGGGAAATTACGAGAAGCCGAGTGTGGGGCACCTGCTGCCTCGTTTTAAACTAGATGCGGCAATTGAAACTCCTCCCCATTTTTGTGAGTGACTAGAATTTGAGTTTGAACTGTGGCTGCCTTGTTGGTTAGAGATTAGATCATGGCGGGGATTTCTTTATTTACACTGACCTGTTTTAATGGGATGACAGTAGGGTAAGTGTGAGGTTTGGTGCACCCTAGAACCAGTTTAAACCCCCAGTGGCCTACTTTGCCACTGACTGTTCCAAGGCGGTAGCCCTATTGTCAACCCTTTTGTGTTTGTGATGTTGTTTGCATTTATTATTGCTTTTTCCTTCTTGTTTGTCTGTTTGCATGTTTGTTTCTGTGTTTTGTGGTTTACTGTCCTCCTTGAATGCTACTTTCCATGTCCGATCTTTTTATATTTCTTTTAGTGAAACTCCAGGTATCAAAGACGGTAATCCCTGAAGAGATCCACTGTTATTGTCAATAATAATATATTGAGCCACATCATCGCTAAATGCGGTCAAAGTTTGTTCCAGAGGAACACCGCTTTCAGTCGACATTATGGCTGCTGAAGTTGACGTCCTAAACACTGATTAATCAATCCGTAAATAATGCAATAAATCCAACACCATCCAACATGTTTATGTCTTCGATTAAGATGTTTGAGTGTTCTTATTCAATGTAGTCTGTTTTATATCCGCAAATTTAGTCCGAAAACAACTTTATTTGTTAATTTTTTAAACATTAATACGGAATTAACACATACATTCATTATAAAACACACATTTCTGAAACATTTTAATTCATCACATTAGAAATTCTGTTATACACACAGTTAAATACAACATTCAAACAAAAGCTTCATCGTCCGACCACACATAGGCAGCTTTGCTTTCTTCGGCGGCTTATTCTTTCGCTTGGTAACTCTCGTTCTGGGCCCCTCCTTCCTGACTGGCTCGAATCCCTTTGGACAGCACACTCTATTAGGTTTTCTGCTTATAGGGGTTGATGTACACGGGGTATTTACTACCGTTTTATTCCCTTCATCTTCATCTTCGCTGGAAGAAAACAGCTCCGACAATAACTTAGCTTTGCTACCACTCATCAACCGAGGTCCCGGTCCTTTAAACACGTTAGTTTGGCCTGACCCATAAGGTGCTTGTCCGTCATCCGAACTAATCACCACTGGTTCCTCTAACATCGTAGGCGTGCTCGGCAATGTTGCTGTGGCTCCCACTTCACTTTCGGATCCCGTCGACTCGTCTGTAACGCAGGGTTCAATAGCATTATCTACTGTTGGTGCTCTGGTCCACAAGTCGAACAATGGCATGGTGTACGTGTAGTTAGGTGGACTGTCCAACGGAAACACACTTCTCACTAACTCAAAGAACTTTGGGTAAAGCGAACCTTTAACTTCTGGCCTAAGAGAATATAAGATAACATAAGTATTTATTTCACGTTGGTTATGCACAAACAGTATTATATTTTCTTACGTGTAATGTGTAAAACCCCAGAAATGTGCTTTCAGTCATAAAGTATATACATTGCAGAACTATTACATGGGAAACGTTCACAAATTCTACCACTTAACACCATCAAATAACACCTTAATTGCGTCTGTATTATTACTTCCACATGATCTCTGCCAAATGTCCCCAAACTGGGGTAGCTTCGTTCCAACAGTTCTCTTAAAATGGTATTTCGCGTGCTTCCACGCCCCTTCTCTATCTTCTTTGTATGCACGGTAATGATTTCGTTCGTCTCCATGTTTCTGTACGCCTTCTTGTACGCGTACTTATGAATTACGGTGAAGTGCTTGTACCCTTCTTCGTTGGGGTTACGCGCTCCACCCATCACTTATATTGTAGAGTCTGAAATATACATAAATATGTTAAATATTCGATATCTGCTAACTCAGTTGAAGTAATTTACAAGGAAATATTGACAGAATTTACATATCGATCTCGAACCATGTAAGGCTGATTCGTATCATTAATGCTCTCACCACAATGCTGTTGACGCTGATGACGCATACTATATCATAACGGTCCCGGGTCGTTTCGCCCACACGCTAACAATATCATATGGACGGTTCACTGCAAAACTATTGTATGTCCTTCTTCATTCTTATGTAGTTACAATACTTTCGAGCTAACCCTTTCATATACAGTGGTAAGTATTTAAAGGGATTCTTGACGATATTCAATTTTATATCAACCCTTATAATTATCGTCTGCCTCTATTTATTTATTATTTATTTCAAACCACTTTACATAAATGATTATATATATATATCAGTATTTCATTTTATGGTTAAATACCACACAAGTTTGTCCTGCGTCCCTTTAACATCACGTGTCACTTACCAGGCTTAACGTGTCGCTTTATCAACGGCAGAAGAGTTCTCCCAGTCCTGTCGTTCACCGGATATAATCACTGTATTGGTTGCTCAATCTCTCATACCGAATATCCAAACCTTTAGACCCTTAGACGGATTACCCCGATGGTATTTCACTCCACGGCCAAACAGAGATTCGTCTATTTCGATCTCTCCATTCCAACTGCTGCTTCTTTGTGCTTCTGCAATTACATATGACAATAACATGATAACACAATAAACGGGTTACAGTATATATATATAGATTATATTTTATTGCAATACATATAACAAAAACTCATCAACTACACACGCTACATCCTAATTTCTTAATTATTTCTTCCATATTTCTTAAAAACAGTGTAAATGACAGTTTTCCGATCCGATTACATTCATTAAGTGTTCCAAATGTGCTTCTAATATCATAAAAGTAAATGTTGCCTATGCATTTTCTATACATACCTTTCAAAGTGCTCCTTAAACACCTCCCTCATGTATGATCCCCAGGTCACAGCGGTGGTCTTGTTTGCCACTCTGGCAAAAACGCTACACTGCAATAGTGAATTGTTGTCCAGGTAGGTTTTTATGAACACCATGATGTCAGGTATTGTCAATTTTGATCTTTCGAAGAACGAGTTTTTAAAAAAAATGTTTTCATGGTTTCTATTACTGTCATATCGTAGAGTGACTCCTGAGAGACGATTGGCGTGTTCTGCCAATTTCATAGTTCCTCCACACAGACATGTCACCTCTTCTCCGTTCACGATTTTTACACCCGATTTATCGCATTTCATTCTTTCACTTATAAGTCCATTGACTATACACCAACCACCGTATCACTAACGCATCTTCTTGCATGAAAAAAGGCAGATAAAGTTCCATGGGTTTGCCCAATCACTAAATGTTATGTCCTGTGGATTACATTCTGATACATTATGTAAAAACAGCAGTCCCATGGCCGTACAGCGGCATCTCCAAACAATCTTCGTTGGTGACCAGTTTGGTAGGGCTGGGATGTTTTGTATCCGAGGTTCTTAAATCTATGCACCGCAAAAGCTCATCCCTCCTCATCTGCACGTACATCATTTTTGGCCTCTCCAAGAAACCGAAATCTGAAAATAGTTTTTCATAAAACATTACATCAGGTTTTCTTTTTAAGTATGATCTTTTGCCTTAAAATGTTTGTTTTTTAATAAAAAGTGTTTCCGAGATTATCGGCTAGAGCGCTTTGATCACACCCTTTTGTGTGTGACTGCTGCAAGTGTCTATAATGAAATGATATCATAGGATGATTGTTCAGAGTCATGTAAATTAGCCATCATGTTTTATGTTTTCCCCATTTCAACCTAACAGTTAACAACAACAAATACAGTTTTTGAAGCTGCAGTGTTTTTGTCTGAACTATATATAAATAATCTTGGGTTAATTAGTACAAGCTTCAGCACATTGATTCTTCTAACAGCAAATTTATTTTTTGTTAACCAATACCAATTTTTTTAAATACATAACAGTTATTATACCTTCATACTTTGGTTAGGTAGAATGTACAAAGGACCCGTGGAGTATTCTCGTCCATGGCTTTATCTTTCTGTCTTTTCATTTTTGCAGCAGCAGCTTGTTCAGCTTTTCCAGCCTATAGAAATATAAATGCAACCAAAATAAGAAATGTAGACATTTAGAAAAACCAGGTTGAATGCATCAGCAAAATGGCATATATACATACTCAACTGTTGTGGTGGGGGATGGTTGGGGGACAGTGTATTAGGCAGAAATTCAAGGCTTGTATGTGCAATTTTGCAAACAGGGTGTGTAAAATAATTTGGAAACACGCGCTAACAGCCAATTAGTGCCAAGTTGATGTCTCTTGGGCAATTTATTTTCTACAGATAAAGGTAAAAAAGGTACATTTTAGCATCTTTCTTCTATAAACATATGCAAAACAACAATATTGAGAAAGTAAGAGTTTGTAAGTGTTGTTTAGCAAACAATATTTGTTTACCCCACCCACTCCATCAAATATTGGTCGCTGGGGTGTGGGGGCCCAAATATTGGCCGCGCGGAGTGCAACATAGCTATGACAAGTGTAGAATTGATAAACCAAAAGTGAACAAATCATTTTCTTGAAAATCCTGATTAAAGCATGCCTATATGGATACACTTCTTTGTTTTACAAAATATGTCATTCAGAATCTGTTTTGTTTTGACCGGAAACCGCCGTCTGCTTTTTAAAGCAACCCGAAGTCGCCATTCTAAAACCTCTAGATGTTATGCTTATAAACCGAACAGTTTACACAAATTGTTTAAATCATAAAAGTATGCATGTAATTAAGTGTAATGAGCTGTGTTCTAACGCAAAAATGCCTGCATATTAGCCATATATGATCGCCGTACATTCGCGAAAACTGATGACACCGTTTTCAGCATACACATTCCTCCATCTAAAAAGGAACTAATGAGTTTCTGTTTCGTGAAAGAATATATATACACATATTACATTGTTTATACGCATGGCATATGTTACGTGTACGCTCGACTATACTGTAATGGCTTTTCTAAACCGGTAGGACTAGATACCGAAAAGAACGTTCTTTTCGCGAAAAGAAAAGAATTATCTGAAAAGACAGTGCAAAATCATTATTATTGATTAAAATAAAATATTTTGTATATCATTAGTTAAATTTAATTAAAAGAATAATAACAAGAATTAAAAAAATTGAGAAAAAAAATAGTTTTAAAAAAGTTATATTATGTTAATATAAGTGGATTCTGCATTTGCGAAAAGAACGTTCAATGTTCCGAAAAGACTCTATCAAATCTTTATTATTTATTTCAATCAAATATTGTTTATACAGTTAGTTAAATTTAAGTAAAGGAATAGTAATAAGAATAAAACAAGAGGTCAATGACCTTGAAGCTCTACTGATTGATTTTGATTTCAGGAAGTAGTCGCTACAAACTTTTTTTTTGAAAATTTGTTTTTAGCCGTGGCGGCCATTTTGAATTTCCGGCCGACCTGAAATTTTGCTAGGATCAATTAGACATCAAAAGCAACATTCATGAAGTTTCATGAAAATCCCTCAAGTAGTTTCAGAGGAATAGTCGCTACACGTTTTCATTATATAACTCTACGTAAACAAAGATGGCTGCTGACAGCCATGTTTAACATCGAACCAAAACGATTTTTGACAAGGACCAACATCATATCATGCTGATCATTTTAGAAAAAGTCCCATATCAATATCACTTATAGTTTTCAAGAAGTAGTCGCTACAAACTTGTATTTTGAAAATCTATTTTTAGCCGTGGCGGCCATCTTGAATTTTCGGAACACCTGAAATTTTGCTAGGATCAATTAGACATTAAGAGCAACATTCTTGTAAAGTTTCATGAAAATCCGCCAAGTTGTTTCAAAGGAGTAGTCGCTACAAGTTTTTACTATATAATTCTATGTAAACAAAGATGGCCGCTGGCAGCCATATTTAACGTCGAATCAAAACGATTTTTGACAAGGACCAACATCATGTCATGCTGATCATTTTAGAAAAAGTCCCATATCAATATCACTTATAGTTTTCAAGAAGTAGTCGCTACAAACTTGTATTTTGAAAATCTATTTTTAGCCGTGGCGGCCATCTTGAATTTCCGGCCGACCTGAAATTTTGCTAGGATCAATAAGATATCAAGGGCAACATTTCTGTGAAGTTTCATGAAAATCCGTCAAGTAGTTTCAGAGAAGTAGTCGCTACAAGTTTTCATTATTCAGGACAGTGTAAATAAAGAAATCCCCGCCATGATCTAATCTCTAACCAACAAGGCAGCATCAATAGGCAATATAAGTAAAACACAAATATGCTCGTGTAAATATAATACAAAAAAACAATAGCCCAGAAAGCCACAATGAAGGTACTCAGTGACTTTGCAGAAGCCAGAGCAGTAAGAGAATAAACCATTAAGGGCACGACAAGAAAGATCATGGACAAACATCAAACGCCACCGTCCCAATGGGCTTTAGGTATGCGTCATCATAGGGTCCACAGCCTGTCCGGTCATCATACAATTAAAGAGGAAAGCATAGTGGCGAACTGTAAAAGGGTCCACCACCAAGCATGCAGTACGTTGCAAAATGATAGGGTCAAAACCTCTTTTGATAAACTTTTTAACAAGTTTAACCAAGATAGTATGAAAGTGATCATGACCTAGAATCTAAGACATAGTATTATTTATGGTACTTTCTTTATTATTGATTAAAACTTATTTGATTTTAGATTAAGCAGTACATAAGAATGAAAGAAAATATGAAATTCAATTGATCTAGTTCAATAACAATGGAAGTGTAAGTGTGTTTTCAATTATAACTATACGAAACACCTTTTCAAACTGGTATAAAACTAACACGGCACGTCTAGTTGGAACACCTGGATTAAGATGCCTTTAAGTAATTGGATTACACCATTTTTATCAATTAAAACTTTCGGAAGCTTTCATGAACTCTGCATTTAAAAAAGCATTAAGTGACATGATGATGTAATATTGTCACAAAATGTCACGGGTAGAGCGTACTGGTCGTATATAGCTCTTGTATCGGTTACACCCAAAATCTATTGTTCGAGTTGAAACAATTTCACCATATTCATGATCTATTCATGTAACACGTAAAAGCGTGCACATTTTAAGTGGCCGCCAGAGAGGCCGTGTCATAAGTTTAGTTTTGTGCTAATGCATGTAAACGTATAGGTATATTTTCCTTAAACGGCAAAATTGTATAAGGGCCTCGCGTGTAGATTCAATACTGTAGATTTAGCCACGTTTGTCACGGACTGAACGGGGCAAATAATGATTTGGGCGTAATGTTTGCTATAAAACCCATTGTCTTCTAGCTTTCGCCGGGATCATCGAAAGTACTTTGTTGGAACAGAGATTGGACGGCAAATTTCACAGGCAACATGTGGTTAGTAGTTTTATTAAACTTTTATCGTATATTTGTATTCAGTGGGCGGCGCCATCTTGTTTGGCGGTTACGACATCCGGTTAGCATTGATGTTTCTCAAACATAACTTTAGACTAGCATATGAGTTTGAAGTTACTTTATTAGATGTAATTATTGTAATTGATCATTAATTGTAAAACAATATTAATTTGATAACAGTGGATAATAGGTGCATTAGTTAACGTTGGCGTATAACTCAGTGATTGTAATACACGATTGTTAACATTGCGTGCAAACATAACTCAGTGAGTGTAATATATGAGTTATTTGATCATGTTTATATTACATGTATTAGGGGCATTGATTAACAGCGACGTACATAGCGTATACATGGCGTTGTAGAATATGTATACATTGCTACTCATCATTAGTACAGCTTACATATATTGATTGAATAATGATTTGTTTGGGTAATGATAATTATGCAAGATTGTTATGTTTGTAAACCGACAGCTAAAACGTATGTATAATTACAGCCTAAGCCATCCAGGGTTGGAAATAAGCCATCCAGGATATAAGCCATCCAGGATATAAGCCATCCAGGGTTGGAAATAAGCCATCCAGGATATAAGCCATCCAGGGTTGGAGTAAGCCATCCAGGATATAAGCCATCCAGGGTTGGAAATAAGCCATCCAGGATATAAGCCATCCAGGATATAAGCCATCCAGGGTTGGAAATAAGCCATCCAGGATATAAGCCATCCAGGGTTGGAGTAAGCCATCTAGGTTTGGATATCCAGGAGTGGAGCTAATCTTCCACGAATAACGTTACAAGCGGTGGAGACGGTCCCCGTACCTGCGCAGCCAGGTTTTACTAACGACAACCCCCGGGACACAAGGTGGGCCCGTTACCAGTCCTCACTGGAGGAATATCATTCACAATCTCAGTGGAGATTAACTATCATTGCATCGCGTCATCAACCCTTACAGAAGGCATTTGATGACAATCATCCATTGAATTCGCGCATCATCATCTTCATGAGCTCTCGCGCATCACAGTTATCGCGCTAGATCAACATTGTTATAGATTTAACAACACTTTAGTGTCTTAGACTTTCAGTATTTATAACAATACTAAGAACGTCTTAAACGTTCAGGAGAACATTCTTTTCATAGTTCATTTGTGTATTCGCTTGTTTTTTTAGATAATTGTATATATATTAAACATATTTTAAAAGTTGCATTAAATTTATGTAAATGCATTCACCGTCATTGATTCTTTCCTGAGTTAGCCCAACCACTAAGGTCATCCTGTGACAACTGGTGTCAGAAGTGGGATTTTGGGCGACTACGGAGGGAAAGAATCAATAAGTGATCTTTATTATGATATACTAAATCTCTACTTATTATTTTAGAATTGTGTACCACCCTCTGATCCATCAAGGCGACTGTCGACGATCACGGCCACAGCTTGGAAGACAGGTCAAGACACGACAAGGGTAGGGTGAGTCCAAACTGTTGTTTTGTCCGTTCTTTCCTTGGCGCGAGGTCGCAGTGGTCTACACGAGTGGGTCTGAGGCACTTTTGCTCAATAATTTGGGTGTTTGTTTTACCTCCCTTGATATACACATAGTATCCAATTAGGTTGGCGAACAAGACGTTCTACTCATGTTGTGACACTCGAGTATACTTTTATTAATGGGAGAAGTAAATATACATGTACATGTTATACACATTTTGATGATGGTTTAAGGTTTATGTCCAATATCAAATATAGATATTTTATGTAGTGTATATGTTTTGTGGAAGCTAGATACTATCTATACATAACCGTTAGTAGTTAGCGCTAGTACAAATGTGTATGTAACTTGTCCTATGATGATGCCCAGGTATTTACTGAGGACACAGTGACTTACCATTAGTAGTTAGGTGAGTAGAATTATTAGTGACGTGTGTATTGTAATTATTGTAGTTAGTAGTCCACAATGTCCATAGACATGACGTCCATAAAGGATCTTACGGAAATGGGAAAGGAGTTAGGGTATGCTGGAGAGGAGCTTAGAACCTTTGTTAAAGACGAACAGGCTAGGGAAAGGGAATTTAGACTTAAGGAAAGAGAATTAGCAAAGCAGGAAAGAGATGAAGAAAGTAGACTAGTTAAAGATAAGCTAGAAGTAGAAAGTAGAATAGCTAAAGAGAAGCTAGAATTCGAAAGTAGGTTAGCTAAAGAGAAGCGAGATGAAGAAAGTAGACTAGCCACAGAGAAGGTAGAATTAGAAAGTAGACTAGCCACAGAGAAGCTAGAATTAGAAGCTAGGTTAGCTAAAGAGAAGCGAGATGATGATAAAGAGAAGGTAGAATTAGAAAGTAGAATAGTAAAGGAGAAGCAAGAGTTAGAACATGAGAGGTTCGAAACAGATGGTAGACTAGCTAAGGCTAAGATGATAATGGAAAGGGAGCAAAAAGAGTTTGAGCATAAGTTAGCTTTAGAGTTGGAAGCAGCTAAGACACATAGTAAGGAAAGTAAAACTGAAGGGAAAGATAGTTATTCTGGGAAGTTAAAAGGTTCGAAGTTACCATACTTTGATGCTGACAAAGATAACATGGACAGTTACTTGTTACGGTTCGAGCGTTATGCTGAGTTACAGGAATGGACCAAAGATAAGTGGGCAGTTCATTTAAGTGCGTTATTAAGAGGCAAGGCCTTAGATGTATTTTCTAGATTACCTAGTGTAGATGCTCTTGACTATGACAAGTTAAAGGATGCTCTTTTAAAGAGATTTGAGCTAACTGAAGAAGGTTTTAGAAAGCGATTTAGAGCTTGTCTGCCTGAGAAAGGCGAGTCATTTATTCAGTTTATTAGTCGGTCTAGAAATTACTTAGATAGGTGGTTAGAGTTAGGGAAGGTAGCGCAGACTTATCAGGGCCTCATAGATTTCTTGTTGCGGGACCAGCTATTCAATGTTTGTAGTAGAGATCTGTTCTTATTTCTGAAAGAAAGAAAATTAGCTAGTGTAGGAGAAATGGCAACACAAGCAGATCAGTTTGCCGAGGCTAGAGGTGGAGCTCATAATGTAGTGTCGAAAGACAGAACGTTTAGAGATAGGCAAGGGGACGATCATAAACAGAAAGGCCAGAGTGGAAACTATAGAGGTGGAGGTAGTTCGATGGGTTCTAGAGGAGGTAGCAATAGTGGTAACATAGGTAGACCTTTTATTCGTTGTCGTCACTGTCATGGGAATCATGCTTCACATGAGTGTAGAAAAGCGGTGAAAGTGTCCGCTGTCGTAGACAATTTTAGTGACACTAGTAGAGTGGACAACAATGTAGGGAGTCAGAACCAAGGTTTTAACAACCCATGGAATTTCGGTAGAGGTCGAGGTGGTCAAAACCGAGGTAGAGGTAGAGGCAGAGGTAGTAATAGTCCGGTTATTAAAACCGAGAGTAGTAGCTGTTGTGTTAAAGCGGATGGTGTAATGACGAAGATCGGAACATGTCTCTTTCCGTATGCAAATCTTCCAACGGCAGATGGTAGAGTGAATGGCACGGACGTAATTGTAATGAGGGATACAGGTTGTACAGGTGTGGTAGTTAGGCGTAGTTTAGTTACGGATGACCAGTTGGTAGGTAAACAGTCACCGTGTATGTTGCTAAATAAGTCGGTAGAGCACGTGCCAATAGCGAGAATAGATGTAGATACACCTTTCTTTAAAGGGACTACAGAGGCACTATGTATGGATGACCCGATGTATGATTTAACGATAGGGAACATAGATGGTTCAGCACTTCCGGTAATGTCCGATTTTAGAAGTAGCATAAGTAATGCCGTAGAGACTAGAGCGCAGGTTCAGAAGCAAGCTCAGGCTTATAGAAAATTAAAGGTTCCTGCAGCCGTAGGTGACATATCCAAAGCGGAGTTTATAGAAGCACAAACTCAAGACGAGTCATTAGGTCCTTGTAAGGTGAAGGCCAAGGATGGTGTAGTGAAGAAGTGTAAAGGGTCCGGTAGTTGTAAGTTTGTACATAAGAATAGGTTATTGTACAGAGAATTTGAAGATAGTGGTAGTAGACAGTTTCACCAATTAGTGGTTCCTACCCAGTATAGAACGACAGTGCTTAAGGTAGCTCATGAGTCGATTATGGGAGGTCATTTGGGCGTAAAGAAAACGTCAGATAGAGTATTGGCAGAATTTTATTGGCCAGGCGTTAGCGGAGATGTAACTAGGTATTGTAGGTCCTGCGATGTATGCCAAAGGACAGTACCAAAAGGTCGAGTGACCAAAGTACATTTAGGTCAGATGCCACTGATAGATACACCATTTAAGCGGGTAGCCGTAGACATAGTTGGACCAATTTTTCCAGTGTCGGATAGGAAAAATAGGTACATTTTGACCATGGTAGACTATGCAACTAGGTATCCGGAGGCAGTAGCATTGCCCTCAATTGAAACTGAGAGAGTAGCTGAGGCATTAGTTGATATGTTCAGTAGGCTAGGTGTACCAGAGGAAATGCTGACTGATTGTGGGTCACAGTTTACGTCAGAACTTATGGCTGAAGTAAGCAGGTTATTGTCTTTGCGTCAAATCATGACAACACCATATCACCCTATGTGTAACGGGTTAGTCGAACGATTTAACGGGACGTTAAAGCAAATGTTACGGCGTATGTGTACCGAGAGACCCAAAGATTGGGACAAGTATCTCAATGCTTTATTGTTTGCATTTAGAGAGGTTCCACAAGAGAGTTTAGGATTTTCACCGTTTGAGTTATTGTACGGTAGGTCAGTTAGAGGTCCCATGAGGATTCTTAGAGAGATGTGGGCAGGTGAAGTAGATAGTGATGAGGTTAAGACTACATATCAGTATGTTTTAGATCTGAAGGAGAAACTAGAGGAGACTTGTAAGATAGCTCAAAGTCAGTTAGTTAAGGCAAGTACCAAGTATAAACGGTACTATGACCAAAAAGCTAGAGCTAGGAAGTTTAAGATAGATGACCAGGTGTTACTGTTACTCCCGACCGACAATAACAAGTTGTTATTACAATGGAAAGGTCCGTTTTACGTTAGAGGGATAGTGAACACTATGGATTACCGTATCGAGATAAACGGAAAGTTAAAGACCTTTCATGCGAATATGCTGAAAGAGTATATAAGTAGAACCGATAATGTGCAACAAGGGGTGTTAACCGTAGTTAATGTTGCAGTTATTGAGGATAGTGAGGAAGACAGTAGTGAGGACACTAGTCCCATGTATTTTCCCACTAGTGTAGGTAGGGAGAGAGCAGCCGATGTAGACATATCGGGCATGCTTAGTGTAGAGCAGCAACGAGAGATTGGTAGTTTACTCTCGGAGTTCAGTGATGTCTTGTCCGAAAACCCGGGGCAGACAGATGGAGTGCAACATGATATTGTACTCACATCAGGGGAACCAATTAGAATTAAGGGGTATCCCATTCCATTTCACTCCCGATCAATTGTTGATGAGGAGGTGAAAGACATGTTGAAATTGGGTGTCATCGAACCTTCAAACGCCCCATTTTCATCCCCAGTCGTCCTTATTAAGAAGAAAGATGGGTCAATTCGATTCTGTATCGATTTTAGGCAGCTCAATAAACGTACCATCTTTGATGCAGAGCCAATGCCTAATATTGAGGAGGTATTCTCTAAACTTGCGGGATATTCGTATTTCTCCAAGTTAGACCTCAGTAAAGGTTATTGGCAAGTCCCACTTTCAGACCGAGCTAAAGAGATGACCTCCTTCGAAACTTCGCAAGGACTTTTTAAGTTCAAGGTCATGCCCTTTGGTCTCGTAAACGCCCCAGCAACATTCTGTAGGTTAATGAGGAAAGTCCTGAAGGATTTGTCCAACACAGACAGTTTTGTAGATGACATCCTGGTGTTTACAACAACATTTGAAGACCATATTAAGGCTCTACGTAATATGTTGGAACGGCTACGCCGGTTTAAACTGACTGCAAAACCTAGCAAGTGTCACATAGGTTACGCAGATATAGAGTGTCTGGGTCATGTTGTCGGGAGGGACCAGAAATTGAAACCCAACCCCGACAAGGTTAAGGCAATTCAAGAAGCACCAAGACCCGAGACAAAGAAACAAGTTAGGTCATTTTTAGGGTTAGCGGGTTTTTACAGGAAGTTTATTCCAAACTTTTCGGCTATAGCTGCACCTTTGTCAGACTTGACAAAGAAAGGTCAACCCAATAGGATAACTTGGGGGGAAAGCCAGGAGCGAGCTTTTGTCTCTTTAAAGGGGCGTCTGGTCAAAACCCCAATACTAAAATTACCTGAACTTGACCAGGAGTTTATCCTCAGAACGGATGCCTCCGATATCGGGGTGGGTGCAGTCCTACTGCAAGAGCAAGATGGGTGTAGTCTCCCCGTGGCTTACGCAAGTCGGAAACTATTACCCCGGGAATGTAACTACTCTGTTATCGAAAGGGAATGTCTTGCAGTAGTGTGGGGTGTCAGTAAATTCCACCGATATGTTTTTGGTAAGGAATTTGTCTTGGAGACTGACCACCAACCGTTAGCTTATATGAATAAAGCAAAGGTAGCTAACAGTAGGTTAATGAGGTGGGCACTGACTCTGCAGCCTTACCGGATGAAAATTAAAGCGATCCGAGGAAAGGACAATATTGGGGCAGACTATTTAAGTCGCCGCACATAATGACCGGTTTAATATAATAGTGTATTGCAGTGTATTGTACAATAGTAGTATATGTTACGACAGGGTAGTGTACAATTGTAGAATAGTGTTCAAATTGTAATTACATATTATAGTTGGGTTATAACTGCAGTGGATGTTTTCCGGAAGACGGTCGTTGTACTGGCTGAAGGTTGCATCCCTCGGTAGTAATATTTATATACTTAAGCGATTGAGCGATCAGCTTGTACGTTTTGTCGCTCATTTGCTCAGAAGAATTAATAGTTTCTTAACGTGTAAATATTAATTATCATTTTGTTGAATTTTAAAAGTGTAGCACTTTCTTTAAGTGGGGAGATGTTGTCACAAAATGTCACGGGTAGAGCGTACTGGTCGTATATAGCTCTTGTATCGGTTACACCCAAAATCTATTGTTCGAGTTGAAACAATTTCACCATATTCATGATCTATTCATGTAACACGTAAAAGCGTGCACATTTTAAGTGGCCGCCAGAGAGGCCGTGTCATAAGTTTAGTTTTGTGCTAATGCATGTAAACGTATAGGTATATTTTCCTTAAACGGCAAAATTGTATAAGGGCCTCGCGTGTAGATTCAATACTGTAGATTTAGCCACGTTTGTCACGGACTGAACGGGGCAAATAATGATTTGGGCGTAATGTTTGCTATAAAACCCATTGTCTTCTAGCTTTCGCCGGGATCATCGAAAGTACTTTGTTGGAACAGAGATTGGACGGCAAATTTCACAGGCAACATGTGGTTAGTAGTTTTATTAAACTTTTATCGTATATTTGTATTCAGTGGGCGGCGCCATCTTGTTTGGCGGTTACGACATCCGGTTAGCATTGATGTTTCTCAAACATAACTTTAGACTAGCATATGAGTTTGAAGTTACTTTATTAGATGTAATTATTGTAATTGATCATTAATTGTAAAACAATATTAATTTGATAACAGTGGATAATAGGTGCATTAGTTAACGTTGGCGTATAACTCAGTGATTGTAATACACGATTGTTAACATTGCGTGCAAACATAACTCAGTGAGTGTAATATATGAGTTATTTGATCATGTTTATATTACATGTATTAGGGGCATTGATTAACAGCGACGTACATAGCGTATACATGGCGTTGTAGAATATGTATACATTGCTACTCATCATTAGTACAGCTTACATATATTGATTGAATAATGATTTGTTTGGGTAATGATAATTATGCAAGATTGTTATGTTTGTAAACCGACAGCTAAAACGTATGTATAATTACAGCCTAAGCCATCCAGGGTTGGAAATAAGCCATCCAGGATATAAGCCATCCAGGATATAAGCCATCCAGGGTTGGAAATAAGCCATCCAGGATATAAGCCATCCAGGGTTGGAGTAAGCCATCCAGGATATAAGCCATCCAGGGTTGGAAATAAGCCATCCAGGATATAAGCCATCCAGGATATAAGCCATCCAGGGTTGGAAATAAGCCATCCAGGATATAAGCCATCCAGGGTTGGAGTAAGCCATCTAGGTTTGGATATCCAGGAGTGGAGCTAATCTTCCACGAATAACGTTACAAGCGGTGGAGACGGTCCCCGTACCTGCGCAGCCAGGTTTTACTAACGACAACCCCCGGGACACAAGGTGGGCCCGTTACCAGTCCTCACTGGAGGAATATCATTCACAATCTCAGTGGAGATTAACTATCATTGCATCGCGTCATCAACCCTTACAGAAGGCATTTGATGACAATCATCCATTGAATTCGCGCATCATCATCTTCATGAGCTCTCGCGCATCACAGTTATCGCGCTAGATCAACATTGTTATAGATTTAACAACACTTTAGTGTCTTAGACTTTCAGTATTTATAACAATACTAAGAACGTCTTAAACGTTCAGGAGAACATTCTTTTCATAGTTCATTTGTGTATTCGCTTGTTTTTTTAGATAATTGTATATATATTAAACATATTTTAAAAGTTGCATTAAATTTATGTAAATGCATTCACCGTCATTGATTCTTTCCTGAGTTAGCCCAACCACTAAGGTCATCCTGTGACAAATATACAAAGTAGATACATATAGTATTATAATGACACGTGCTGTGATGTCAACGGGTGGTGCGTGCTAAACGCGAATTGTTCTCAAATCGGAGGATTTATATTGTAAAATATTTATGGAAAAGTATGCAGTATTACGTGTATTAAACGTTCCTGTTGCAAACAATCTTAAAGGACTACTTACCGTGGACAAGATGAAACTAGTCTATCAAACATAGGATGGAATGTATTTTCTAATCAACACTGCGACCAATGTAAATAAACGAAATAGTGGTAAGAGATCAGAATTCTGGGACGATTGTGGAGCCCGGACAAATGGCGCTAGTCCAGCAAGTGCGTTCATTGAGGAAAATGGTAAACTTGTATCTCTGGTCAAGTGGCAAGGAATTTATTGCCACGGTATGGAGAAACGTATAAATGAAAAGGAGTTTGTGCCAGTGGAACCACAGCCAGCCGCCAGTGAAATTGTCTGGGTGTATAGATATTACGAGACACTAAAAACATCACCATCTGGTCCAGAACAGTTTAAGAAACGGGTGACTTGGATAGAGAAAGATTCTAGTACCGGAAGTGCCAGAAAACGTTGCAATTGTTGAGTATATAGGAACATTTCCAGGCCGCCAGTACCACGGAATAGTGAAACATGTACAACACAATATCAAATACATACGCATAAAGGCGTCAGTCAGAACGGAACTGAAAACACAACTTGAGCACATTGAACATAAAAACAATCAACTATCACAAGTGATTATGATAAAGAAATGAAAAACAATTAAGAAACATTAAATATTCCATTCCCACTTTTAAAACAACACATAATAGAACCAGTGCAACGAGGGAAAATATCGCCGACATTGACTAATAACAATTCAGAAAGCGCAAACCATATCTTAAAGACAGCAACACAATGGAAATTAAAAGACCTGCCGAAATTTATTAAGATCCTAAATGAAATTGTACAGGGAGAGCTAGAAAAAAAATGTCGAGCTATTCGAGACATGGGAAATTTTCGTCTGGTGGACAAGTTTCATCACCACTTCATTGATATTGACCACTGGGCCGCGAGGTTCTCAGAAAAATAATGATTTTAATGTGTTTTCGGACATTGTTAATGTCTTTTCGGACAACTCGAAGTTAGATTTATACTTAAATTGAAAACATCTTAAACATAATCATTTTATTTCGATTATGTTTTTGACTAATTACTATTCTTTTAAACAATAATGTAAAAAAAGAGAGATTTAAATCCATAATAAAGATATTATTATGTTTTTTCGCAACATTTGAATGTCTTTTCGGATACGAGAAATCCAATATGTACTAAAATGCAGTATAACTTTCTTAAACAAAAAATAAACTTTTTTTTTTAAATTGTTACTATTCTTTCACTTAAATGTAACAAATGATTTAAAAAAAAAAAGATTTAAATCAATAATAAAAATTTGATACTGTCTTTTCGGATATTTCTGTTCTTTTCGCGAAAAGAACTTTCTTTTCGGTATCTAGTCATACTTTTTCTAAACTGTGACAAATGTTTAACCTATCAAGACGATGTGCAGAGCACAACTCAGGCCACATCCGGTCAAGGTCACACTTAGAGGTCGAAGGTCATATGCGCTAATTATTTCGTGTCCGCTCCATATCTCTTGAACTGCTTGAGGGATTTTGAAATAACTTGGCACAAATGTTCAGCATATCGAGACGACGTACAGAGCGCAACTCTCAGCCAAGTTGGTTTATATGCATTACACAGAGAGTGTGGGGGGAGACATATGTTTTTGTTACAAAACCAACCCCGTTCAGTTCATTTAACTGGCACCCTAAAATGCACAGTAGGCTAATAGTTTTAGAAGCAGTTTTTTTCCAATAAGCAGTTTATGAAAACTGCTAAAACATGAACTGCCTGAAACTGTTACAAAACTGCTTAAAACCCAAGGAACTGCTTATAGAAACTATTAAGAAACTGCTTAAATAGGCAGTTTAGTTTGAGTTTGGGGTCCCATTTTTGACTAAGACATTTTTCATTAAAGATACATGTACGAGGGAAATTATACAATAAAGTATTATCATTAAGAACTGTACATCAGTGAATCTTCAAAGTTGTTCTGAAGTAGAAACTACATCAGTTATATTGAGCTTTAAATATTCCATTTATATCGATATTAATCGCCAATAGTCAAATGCGCAGTCTTTTGGACACTGCTCTTGTTTCTTTAACATTATCCGAAAGAATACAACTTTCAAATGTACTCGGGTCAGGGTTAATCAAACTGTTAGAACACTATTATTTTAAATAAAATGAAACAAAACTAATGTATGTTTTTATTTATTTTAATTCATTTCATGTTATGAATTTGATTCTATTAACGATAGCTTTTATAAGATATTGATCTGCAATTTTTTTTTCATCTCCATTTTATAATCCACTCTGACAAAATTTCATTAACGTTTTCACCTTCACTGTACACCAATGCTTCAGTGAGCGATGAACATCTATAATAAATCAGTCCAGTCTCCTTTTTACAGTAAAGAAAAAGTCTAAGTTCAGTTTATGCCTCCTTTTTCCAGTAAAAAAGTCCAGTTTACACTGTAAACGGATTGTCAAAAAGTTTGTCCAAATTTCGTCTCTTCTAAAAGTATAAGTCCAAATTACGCCTCATTTAAAAGTTAAAGTCCAAATTTACGCCTCTTCTAAAAGTGTAAGTCCAAATTAACGCCTCTTCTAAAAGTTCAAATTTACACCTCTTCTAAAAGTTTAAGTCAACATTTACGCCTCTTCTAAAAGTCTAAATTTATGCCTATTTGAAAAGTTACGCCTCAATCTTTTTAAATAACGCCTGGTTTTGAAATTTACGCATTACATTTACGTCTGTCAATATATAGAAATTACGTGTCCTGCTCGCTTACGCCTGGCTAATAAGACGTAACTATCATTTACGCTTGGTTTACGCCTGGTTTATGCCTGGTTTACGCCTCAAGACCAGGCGGACTACGCCTGATCACTTCGTACGGGTGCTAATATTATTTGCTACCCAGTCCAACATTCTGCAGACTCAAAACAAAACATGGAGTTCCATCTCTCATCATTCTACAGGATGTTAATATTATTTCCTACCCTGACCCACAATTCTACAGACTGTTAAAAAACATGGAGTCCTGATGTTGTCCCATCTTTCCACAGGATGCTAAAATGATTTCCTACCATGTCCCACATTCTATAGACTGTAAACAAAACATGGTGTTCCCACTCTGTCCAATCATTCTAAAGGATGCTATTATGATTTCCTACTCTGTCTTAAAATACAGACTATTAACAAAACATGGAGTGCCGGCTGTGTCCCACCATTATATAGGCTTTTAATATGGTTTGCTTATCTTGTCCCACAATTCTACAGACTGTTAACAAAACACAGAGTACCGGCTCTGTCCCACCATATTACCGGCTAACAAAACATGGAGTGCTGAATCTTCTACAGACTGTTAACAAATCACGGAGTGCCAAATCTGTCTCAACTTTCTACAGGCTGCGAATATGATTTGCTACCCTGTCCCACAGTTTTACAAACTCCTAACCAAACACTCAGTGCCGGTTAACAAAACACTCAGTGCCGGCTCTGTCTTACCATTCTACAGGCTGTTAATATGATTTGTTAGCTGTTAGCCTATTGCACAATTGAAAGACTATAGGGAAAACATGGAGTGTTAACAAAACATGCAGTGACAACTCAGTTCCACCTTTCTACATGCTGCTAAAATGGTTTGCTACCCTGTCCTACATTTCTACTGACTGTTAACAAAACATGGAGTACCGGCTCTGTCGCGCCATTTTGCTAACTGCTCACAAAACGTGGAGTGCTCTGTTCCACCATTATACAGGCTGCTAAAATGATTTGCTTCCCTTTCCCATAGTTCTACAGACTATTAACAACAAAATAGAGTGCTAGCAATGTACCACCATTATATAAGCTGCTAATATGATTCAAGCTAACCAATAGGCCTTATTGCCTACTAACCCTGTCTTCACCACCCTTTCTGTTGTTTTTTGTCTCTTTCATTGTATTATCAAGTCCTTGTTTGCAGTACAGTGCGGACCTACGATGCCATTGCGTTCGGACGCTGTGGTTTCTATAGGACCCTATATTTCATTTTTTCAATATGGTGAACATTTGTGCAAAGTTATTTCAAAATATCTCAAGTGGTTCAAGAGATATGGAGCGGACAACAAATATAGTGCATATGACCTTCGAACTCTAAGTGTGACCTTGACCTTGAACAGGCGTTGCTGGAAGTTGCGCTCTGCACGTCGTCTCAATATGGTGAACAGTTGTGCAAAGTTATTTCAAAATACTTCAAGCGGTTCAAGAGATATGGAGCGGATACGAAATATGGTGCATATGACCTTTGACCTCTAACTGTGACCTTGACCTTGAACGGATGTGCCTGAAAATTGCGCTCTGCACGTCGTCTCGATATGGTGAACATTTGTGAGAAGTTTATTCAAAATTCCTTGAGCTGTTCAAGTGATATAATAGAGAGGACACGAAATATAGTGCATATGACCTTCGACCTCTAAGTGTGACCTTGACATTGAACGGACGTTGATGGAAGTTGCGCTCTGCACGTCATCTCGATATAATGAACATTTGTGCCAAGTTATTTCAGAATCCCTCAAGCGGTTCAAGAGATGGAGAGGGCACGACTTGTGAAGGACAGACAGATAGACAATCATCCAAGCTAAAAATAAGATGTCTCACTCAGTATGGGGGTAGACATAATTTGCTACCCTGTCCAACATTTCTACAGACAGTTAACAAAACATGGAGTCCCATCTTCTACAGGCTGCTAATATGATTTGCTGCTCTGTCTCACACTTCTATAGACTGTTAATAAAACATGCAGTACCGGTGTCACGTGAGATCCACACGCGTGGACAAAAAGTCCACGCGTGTGGATCTCACGTGGGGTTCATGAGATTCACACGTGAGATTAACACGCTTTTCAAGTATGTGTCATTTAATGATATATGGAGTATATATAATATGTGAATCATATGTTTTTGGTATATTTCAGTTATATGTTGAACTTTTTGATAAAATAATATAACAATAAAGCCCACTGTGACGGTGATAATATTGGTAGAATGTTGCTAATCCTTAACGCATATCTTCTATGTGTGTGTGTATGTAATAATAATGCTTAGCAAAGTAATTATGGTCTAGAATGCCACATGTGATTGTTTTTATTTCAAAGTGGCAATTTATTTTTAAAATATAATAATGTTTTGTGGGATGTTTTGCTGCATTATTATAATAATAATATAATATAACGAAAATAGGATGTGGATGATTAGAAATCAGCCTTAAAAGGGTAAAATGATAAATAGATACACTAAAAAAATCAATAATTCAATACAATTGACTGATTTCTTTTCATTTATAGGATACATATATAAAACATATATTACAGCAGGTGCGGATCCATGATTTCAGCTTAGCAGGGTGGAGCGCAATGTTGGGAGTGAGGTGGATGGGGTGTGAGTGGGAAGAATTGATTTTTAAGTGTGCTTTTCGCAGTTTATTGGATCGCAGCTGCTTTCGTCTCATGTTTACGCTTTGAATAGGCACCAGCCTCCTAAATCCGCGCCTGAGCAAGAACATCATATTTATAAAATACAAAACGCATGCACATGCGCAAATGACGGGGAAAACCAGATTGTTTGTGTATATATAGTTTATATTATAATGTTTTATGGTCGGCTTTTTACTTGATTTGGACTTTATACTAGGGAATTTGGTGTTACAACTTTATATTGAGTGATGAAATAATGACTAAATAAGGTAATTGAACGGCTCAACAAAACAATATAGATTATTTAGAGCCGCCCCAGAGAGAGTGTCAAGTGATATTATAACATACTGAGTGGTGAAATTGTATGTATTTGATTGATTTGCCCAAGGATCTTTTCAGATTGATTGCAACAGTGTATATGTACATTTTTTCAGTTTATGGAGGAAATTTAGTTCAGTTTATTCTCCAACCTCCATACACTTATGACGAGCCAAATAAAGTTTCTTTATTTCTACCCAAATCTATGTTCAGTAGAGTTCGTGAAATTCTAAAAATAGAAAAAAAAAGTAAAGAAACTCTAGAAGTTCGTAAGAAGAGTTTTAGGCTTGGTTTCTAGTCTGCAAGCAAAATGATACATATAAATACTTTTTAGCAGTGAGCTTAGCTCTGTGCTCAACTTAACTTTATATTGCTACCCCGCTGGAATAGCTCAAACTCCGCAGTAAAAATAAGTGTGCTTGAGCGTAAAGTTGTCGGAACTCGCTCCCGACTGAGCTAAGCGGGCTATACATATTACACAATACAAACTATTGTGAAAACCTAATGCGCTATGGAAGCCACGTGAATGCCAAAAGGTAAATATTGTGGGTCCCACTTTATTTACATTTAATAATTAAAAAAAAAAAATTCCAAACTCACGAATGTATTCCTAAATACTTCTTAGGGTCTATCCTCATGTTTTCATGTATACATTTCAATGAATAAAAGTCAGACAGTTATTTTGTTATGCTCAATATCTGCTTACTGACGGACAGTGTCCCTTTAACTTGTTTTAACAAATTTGAAAAACATTCATATAAGGCCAATTAAAATTATACCTGAGTTTACTGTTACCCGACCGACCCTCTGAAAACACCCCCGACTCCTTTTTATTTTATTGAAAAAAAAAAGTAAAATAAAATAAAATAAAAAATAAAAAAATAAAAAAAATGTTAAAAAGAATAATAACGTTCATTAGATCACGGTGCAATTTTCAATTTCGCGATGCGGTTTTGAAAGCGTGTGAATTTCACGGTATACTGTGCATAGAACTGGTATAAAACAGTCAAAATGGCATCTCCCAGTGCTGTTTTGGCTGTACAGTTTCAAAAATGTCAGCACATGGAAGCGCTAATGTTATGGCGTGCACTCTCCATAAAGAATCGATTGCTGAATTGTTTGACAAGTACCACAAACAGGTCGGTAAATGCCCCGAGTTCCAGGCCACCTGTCGTAAGTTTGTTTCTAAAACAGTAATATTGATGTGCATATGTTTACTTGCTTATCAGCACTAAGCATTGGCATCGACTACTACTGCATTATAACTTCTTGAAGAAGTATGCTGTTCCATAATAATTTTCTGAACTCACTCTCAATATAGGCTCATAATAACTAACATGAGAAATATATAAATATTTATTACTTTCTGATGTTAGAGAAGTAATATACGTGTAAGTCAACACTTTTACAAAACTATTCAAATGGTCAATTAACATTTGACATTATAACTTTGAATATTTTTTTAGCTGTCTGGGAGGCAAGAACTGCTCTTGGTTACATGTATGTCAACCGCAGAAGTTGACTAACCTTCGGGTCCCCCATCCTTCCTGACGGTCATATACCGGTATTCAGGAAGAGCATGGAAGTCAAGTCACTCATAACATTTCAGGCCCCACTGGAGATCACACTGTAATGACTGTATGGAGCTGGACTGATCCCAGCCGACTCATGTACTCATTACTGTTGGAGCTGACCCTCTTTCGGACTTGCAGAAAACATTTAAAACTGTTTTACCTCTTGTAATAATTGCAAGTGTTTGGGAAAAGAGCCAGTTGTTACCAGGCCTTTTGGGAAACAATAAAACATACACAATTTCATATTGTTATCTATTGTAGTTTTTAAAATACCACATTTTCCCATTCATCAAAGCTCATCGCCACCTTAAATGTAACTTCGCCAAAAAAAAAATCAAAAAAAAAAATAAAAAATAAAATGCCTACCTACCTACCCTATTTTTTTCAGCAATGTTACATCAACACACAGGTATAATTTTATTTGGCCTAAGGATCATCCATGTGAAGTTTGGTCAAGTTTGGCCAAGCTGTTTCTGAGAAGAAAATTATCCCTATATACATGATGTCTATGTAAAACATGTGACCCCTGAGGCGGGGTCAAATGTGACCCCAGGTTCACTATTTGAACAAGCTTGGTAGAGGACCAGAAGCTTATAGTAAATGCAAAATATTAAACCTCTGGCTCTTGTAGTTTCAGAAGATCTTTTTTTTTTAAGTATTTACATTTGACACCTGTGGCGGGGCCAAATGTGACCCAAGGGTATCATGGCCTTAGATTCCCCGTGTACAGGAAGTAATTTAAAGATTTCTCTATTGCGACCATCTTGGATACCGTGTTTACCTAATTTAAATAAATTTGAAAAACATTCACCTAAGGATCATCCATGTGAAGTTTGGTCAAAATTGACCAAGTTTGACCAAGTGTTTCTGAGAAGATTTAAAAAAATATTCCCTATATTATAAGTCTTTGTAAAACATGTGACCTCTGGGGCAGGCCAAATGTGACCCCAGGATCACCATTTGCACAGAACCATAATCTTATGGTAAATGCAAAATATTAAACCTCTGGCTCTTGCTCTTGAGATTTTTAAAAAACGTTTTTTTCCTAGATACAAGTCTATGTAAAACATGTGACCCCTAGGGAGGGGCCAAATGTGACCCCAGGGTCACCATTTGAACAAACTTGGTAAAAGACCATAAGCTTATAGTAAATGCAAAATATTAAACCTCTAGCTCCAGTGTGTTTTGGTTGGCTGTTTTTGTAGCCATTATTGGGCTATATTCCATGGTGCAATGCCAAAACATTTCTTTTTCCCCCATATTTTGAGACAAAAAATCCCAATTGAAAGGGGAAAAAAAAGCTTTAATGTACTGAGAACGAAACACTTTTAAATGCATCTGTTGACTGAAAAGAGTATTAAAAAACAATTATTAAATGAAAGTTTTACTGTATTTTTTTCCAATTTTATGAAAAATCGCGCTAAAATTAACTCGCTACGGTATGTGGTATGTTCCCAAAGTATAGAAAAAAACACTGGGCTTTTGTAGTTTCAGAGAAGATTATTTTTTTCCCTATATAAGTCTATGTAAAACTGTGACCCCAGGAACGGGCCCAATTTTACCCCAGGGTCGCCATTTGAACAAACATAGTACAGGACCATTATCATGATTATAAGCTGATGCTACATGTACATGTAATACATGAAAGCTCTGCGCTTTATGGTTTCAGAGAAGAATATTTTTTAAGTCTTTTCCTATATAAGTCTAGGCAGGGATCACTCTAGGCCATGATTCCGCGATATTCTCGCATTAAAATCTCAAAAATCGCATGAAAAAAAGACAAATGGAACAAATTGTCGCATCGAATTCGGGAAATCCATTTTCACCATTTCGGTTCGTAATGCAAATATATTGATTTATATTTTATTTCAAATCTCAAGTTAATTTGTTCAGATCCAATTATTCGCGATTAAAACATATAAAATTAGAAAATATCAAATTATTCGAAAACACATCAAAAGGAGATTGTTATGTTTGTAAACCTCCGGTTCGCTTTTGCTTCGCGGACCCGGCGGTGTCAAAGTAAATCGATTGATTATGAATAAACATGGCCATTTTTATAATAATCTATCAACTTCTAGTCATGTCTGACCATAATCCCCCGATCTATAATGACGTGATTAACTATGTACTGGTGCAAACAATTAACTTTGAATCCGAAATTTTTGGTGAAAATGGTGAATGTCTCATTAAAATCAAGCTAATGGGACATTTTGTCTCATTGAAATTCAATCCTAGGGTCATCCCTGCTAGGCCAAAAACAAAAATAGGTCTGTTTCTGGTAGTTTGTCCCAGAAAATGAGGGTAGGTCGGTAGGATTTTTTTATTTTTAGAATTAATCCTTACTATACTAAATTCAGATCAAGAACATCGAAAGCATGTTTTCTTGGAACATATTACATAATACAAGTGTCCCACAACACTAATACATGCCTAAAACATGTTGTGCCCTAAACGGTTTAGGGTCAGGGCCTTAAAAATAGGGTCGGCCCTATGAAAAACATGCATAATCTCAATATACAAACTGGATCCCCAGGGCACGGCCATTTTTGACCCCGGGTCATGGCCATTTTTGACCCGGGGACTTTATTTAAACAAACTTGATAGTCTAGGTGTTGGCAACATTTTAAAAGAAAATCTGTCGAAATCTGTCCAGCAGTTCTTGAGAAGATTTTTTAAGGTTTCAACCATATATGATAATGGTGGCCATCTTGGATGTCGCGCTGCACTAATTTTAACAAATCTAAAAAGCATTCATCTAAGGATCATACATGTGAAGTTTGGTCAAAATTGATAAAATTCCTAGCATTTATTTTTTCTTATTATTTTACATATATTATCAATATAATCACCAGTTAGTAATATGCAACAACAACTCGCTTTATAATATTCTAATAATTAATATATAGGCAACAAAAAAAACACCTCCGTTTCCGGTGGCCCGACCGACCCTATTTTTAAGAGTGAAAAACAAAACAAAACATATATTTAAAAAAAAATAAAAAATTGTTCTGACCAATGATTTATCACAATATATCGAGGTAAACAGACATCACAGAGAAATTTTCAGTTGTATCATCAACTTGTATGGGGTTTATGAGATAAATACATGTAAAATCTCACAATATCTTGCTCCAAAAATAAATAAATAATAATAATAAAAAAAAAATGCCTACCGACCTACCATATTTTGTTAGAGCATGCAATAGGAAACACACCTATTTTTGTTTTGGCCTTAGTTATAAAGTGATCATAAAGGTGACTGCACACGTTTTTAAAAAATCATAATTGCCATGTGTCTCTTTAAAGTAGCAATCCTGCCAACAGTAAAATTTTACATTGTACATCATTTCTAAAACTACTGGCGACAAGGTATATATTAATCTGAGCATTCTCTAACCTTACCTGCAGCACTTTTTCGATTTTGATATTTCATCTGGCTGTGTACAAAAGCCACAAAAAAAAAGAAAGAAAAAGACATTTAGTGTCACTCAGAGAATGCTCGGATTAGTTATATATATGACTTATGCATACTGAGAGGCCAAACTCTATATACACAATATAAAGATTAAAACAGTTTTAACCAACTAGACTGAAACCTGAAACCGAAGCGTTGAATTAAAAGTTACCATCTCATTTTACGCAAGTGGAGCGCTGTGGTCTAGTGGTAGACGTTGGACCCATGATCGTAACGCTGTTGGTTTGATCCCCACCATTGCCATATGCGTTGTGTCCCTGAGAAAGACACTTTATCTGCATTTGCTTAGTACTGGTTCTACCCAGGAAGACATCGAGAGTGATTCATATAAGTTCATGGAGCTTTCGTTACAATCGATTTGAAATAAATAAGTTTAAACTAATTTTTAATACGCATATTCGATTACGGGTGTTTTTAAAACCTGTGAATAAACCTTTACTTTTAATTGGCACATATACATTATTATATAACTTGAACACTTGCATAGAGTTTTGATACAAGGTTATGAAGTGTAATTTTACAATTATCTGGCGAGTTAGTTTCATTAAGCAGTTTTTATGAGGTGAGGTGAATTTGCCTTTTCTTTGCAAACTCGGGCTAAAAAAGTACTGGAACTAGATATGCCCAGGTTACTGTATTATTTTTTGCTTTTCTCATTTGTAAATATGCTTAAATGCTATGTTTGCAGGATTTAAGAGGTGTGTGTGTGTGTGTGTGTGTGTGTAAGGTGTGGGTGACGGAGTCGTGGGGGCGTTAGTAGTGTGCTGTAAGTAATATTTCTAGCATAATCGAGTATATGCAATTTAAACGGGTTCTCGGGGGTCGTAGGCTTGAGAGTGCAGTATAAATCGCATATGAGAAAAACATGCTATAAATGTTTTGTACCAGAGCCATTTATCCAAGTACGCGCGTGCAAGAAGTTTTAGGGCGTTGCAGTTTTCAGTATTTAGTAAACATAACAACTCAATCCAATCAAGAAATAGCATTATCACGTGGCATGAGCAGGACCCATGTTTTGATTATTGCAGCCAACCGCCTTTGTATATTATTGGGCAAGTGCAATGTCAAGGAGTGCTGTTTTGGTAATGGTATAGTCGTTTTGACTGACAGGTTGTGTGTAAAGATTACAACTGTGCACGCGTAAAATTGAGTAGACAACTGCCGAATCTGCCATTTATAGCACGGCTGAAATATACCGGCATTTATAGCACGGTTTAGGTGCAGACCTTCAGGTTTATGAAACTTATATCATAAGCAAGAACAAAGGAAAACCATTAGAGCTACGGTACAATATGCAATTATGGCCTTTTTCATATTTGGTAAGCATCATGCAGCAATATTCGGATATTAAAAAAAGTTGCACTTAAGTCCAATTTATTTTTAGCCAGGAAGTTTGGGTGGGGACATGTTCATGAAGTAAACCAAGTGGGAAAAAGTGTGGCCGGTGCGGGACTCGAACCCGGGACCCCTCGCTTACAGGGCAAGTGCTCTACCAACTGAGAACACCAGGCCACCGGGTAATCAATATCACCACACTCATATCCCTTTTAACAGCCACCCCAGTTCTTCCAGGCCCCCGGTCCCGCATTCACCATGCTAACCCACATTCACCGATTTATCATTGTCAGTGAAATAAACCAAGGGTAAAAACTGCGGCTGGTACGAGACTAAAACCGAGGCCCCTCGCTTACAGGGAGAGAGAGTTCTCTACTGTAACCAACTGAGCTAACCGCACCCCCCTTGCCCCCATCATGCCCATGGTATATGTGCAATATATATACTGATATACTGGCACACTCCCGCTACCCCCCCTCCCCCCACCCCACCCCACCCCCCCCCCCCCGCCCGCATGGTACCTTGCCCCCATGGCATGGTATATTTGCAATATATATATACTGGCACTCTATCGAAAAACTATGGGTTGGTGGGTGGGGGAAATTGCTTCCCATGTCAGGCCCTGATTGCACATAACAGACACATATTTAACGCATGACATGATATCGCCTTTGTAACACACCATGTTGTACTACTTTAACATGTATGTGTTAGACCTGACACATGTTAATTGTTTTGATATACCTAGATTACCGTACACACTAGCAGGCGTAGATTGTTTACACTTTTATCGCGCCGTTTTATGACGTCATTAATGTGTTCCGTGAAGATAATATACTTATAGAAACAGCTGTTTCTTCTATAATAATTCTGCGGCAAATCGTTCGCACACGTATTGATACGTTTTATATTAAGATATAATTATTATTAGTCCTACGCAAGGTGTATTAAGCGTCATGTATCAATTCACCGTTTGTCGTATAAACCACGTGTAAATCCGAAGAAAAACAACGAAATCTCAGCTCTATATATTAACACAAACTTCAATAAAAACGTATTAAAAGTTACCAATTACTGTCTTTAAATCGAAAATAATCAACAAAACATGTCAGCAACTTAATTTCAAGGACAACTAATGAGTATTATTAGACTCAATTTAGCACGAAGACGCATGCGCAAAGACACGCGAAGACACAAAATGCGATAACTTTAATTGGCAATTTTGCATAAAATTTACACAATTAACAGTTAAAACTATGACCGATTGCTAGTAAATAATATTATTGATATTTAAGTTGGAATATTTTTATTAATACTGCCTTTCTCGCAAAGTAATAGGCCCATAACTGAAGGCTACACTTGTTGAAATATCGCAACATTTTGAAATATGGATCATGTTTGAAAGTGTATTGTACAGCCAAACGGAAGTATATCGTAATAAAACTTACGGTAATCGAAAGGCCAATCTAATATGAATGATACAAACATGATATCATCACAACATTCAAAGTAAAACCGGAATTATAAGCTTTCTAAAACACAACGTATGCGTGGACTTTCCGAAGTGCGTGTGGATCTCACGTGACACCGGCGCTATCCCATTATTCTAGAGGCTGCTTACAATACGCTGAGTGCCAACTTTGTCCCACAATTATACAGGCTTCTAATATGATTTGCTACCCTGTCAAGCAATTCTGCAGACAGTAAACAATCCATGGATTGCCGAATCCGTCTCGCCATTGTAAAGGTTGGTACAATAGTTTGCTACCCTGTCCCACAATTCTGCAGACTGTTAACAAAAAGTTTGAGTGCTGGCTCTGTCCGAACATTATACAAGCTTTTTATAATTTCCCAACCTGTCGTGCAAGTGTACAGACTTAACAAAACATGGAGTACCAGTTTTGTCCCACGATTCAACAGACTGCTAACCAAATAAGGAGTACCGACTGTCCAATTATTATACAGTATGCTTATATGATTTTCTACCCTGTTGCACAATTCTACAGAATGTTAACAAAGCATGGAGTGCTGGCTCTATCCCACCTTTCAAGAGACTTCTAACAAATATGGACTGTCGACTCTGTCCCACCATTATACAAACTGCTAATATGATTTGCTACCTTGTCACACATGTCTACAGACTGTTAACAAAAATGGAGTGCTGGCTCTGTGTAACAAGATGGACCACGTATATATATACAAATGAATACATATCCAGCTGAGTCTTTCCGGTACAGTTCGTGGCACTTATACTTCACTTATGCGTTATACTGCAATCCCCTCATTAGCGGTTGCTATTCGTCCCGTTACCACACATACTTCCGGTGACGTAATTCACACGCGACGCCCACTTGCACGATCTTTTCCGGCGATGGCCCAAGTCCCGGTATTACACATCCGGTGACGTTATCTGCGTAGCTATCTGCGTAACCATCTGCGTAACCAGGCCCTCTTGCCTAGCGTCTCCGTGGCTACCGTCTGGTCTGTCGCCCAAATAGCGAATGCTGTCGTTTCCGTGTCCTATGACGCGTTCCCAACCTACGACCCAGTAGACCACGCTCCCGAAAATACGCTCTACATGCTCTATCTACGCTCCTAGCGTATACGGCTACACAATATATACATAGTCTTACAATGTTATCACAACATATATTTTATTTTATAATAGCACTAAGGTATCACTATACCTAATAACTGATTGCAAAGCAATCTTTATTCAGAATGAATAAACCCGAATTCTAAACCTTCTTCGAATAGACATTATACTAAACTTTAACAAAACGTGTAAAACAATTACAGATGTAATTTACCGACAATGAAATCTCACATTTCTAGATGTAACGCAAAACGTACAACATAATAATTCAACCATAGACTGAATGAATAATTGGCTTTACATCCCGTTAACACATTAAAGGCTATAATGGTACCGCGACCTCAGAGTGATTGAATAATGATGACAATATGAAAACCAACCTCAGAGAGATTTATACTGCACAATAAACAGTAACCGTTTATGCAATAACGTAATGACAGTTAGAAACCTCCGTAGAAAAAGTACATACAATCTGAATCGCGTATTCCATTTACTATCTACAGAACAACTGGCATTATCAGTAATGTAAATATATGCCCCAATAATCTTATCAGACAAAAATTTGCTAAAATATTCTGACGTTTGAAAACGTACAAGAATTAAAGACAATATTCTGCTAACTATCTATGGCTTTTACCGGCAGGTATTTACTTCAGAACAACAATTTAAATATGACAATAATTTACATCAAATAAAATAGATTTGACTTACCCCTTGCCTTATGGTATTGGTCACTAACTACCCTGGATAATGGCTTGTGACATTTCTTACGATTTCGATTTACGATTTCGACACCCACGAATACCTGGTGGAACACGCCATCCATGCAAATGTCATGTTATTCGAATGCTCGGACTGCACGTAGTGACGTAATTTTGAACTCTATATCTCATATAAGAAATATATACATTTATTTGGCCCACACTGGTAAATACTGGCAAATTTATTCATAATACACAGCTTGTAAAATCATAACTTTCTTAATAGTTGATGGATTTTGATGAAATAAACGCCAAAACAACTTATTCTTTATCAATATAATGCATCTAGTAAAAGATCATTTATTAGATATAGGCATCGATTAAAAGTGATGCGCTCGGCAAAAATCTACCAAAATTCCTATGAAAAATCAGGGGAAATGAGGCCCCGACAACCACAGTTAAAAACTCTAAGTAAATATGCACTCATTTTGTTACAACACGTTCCCACCTAAGAAAAAGTGGTTACACTTCTAACTACAAAATGAACCATTTATATACAACATTACAATAGCACTATTTCCACTAACTATACTAGCTTTCTCTATTAGCCTATGTTTTTTTCCACAGCTCTCTAACTACAGTCCTTTAACTATGATCAACCTTACTAATAATTATGAATTTCAATTCATCTGAGTTTCAGTAAAGCTGTCTCCTGCTCCTGTTCTCCTCATTCGGTATGGTTGCAACGCTAACGCCCATCTCATTAGCCTCGAGTTTGCCATCTTAGACATGTGCAGATATGTGAGGGGCTGGTGGTCGGTTTCTATTATGAATTCCCTACCAAAAAGGTACCTATGCAACTTAGAAATTCCCCCATACCACCCCTAAACACTCTTTCTCGATTACCGAATAGTTTCTGTCCCTATCTAACAACTTCCTGCTAACATAGGTCACAGGCAATTTCACCCCTTCTGATTCCTGTAACAACACTGCTCCTAGACCGAACTCTGATGTATCTGTCCTAACAATGAATTGTTTATCGAGCTCTGGTAACTTCAGAATAGGATGACCTACCAAACTCCCCTTTAATGCCTGAAAAGCCTTCTCATGACTTTCTTTCCACACAATCTTGTTTGGCTGACACTTCTTCATCAAATCCGTTAACGGTACCGCAATGGCTGAAAAGTTTGGTATAAACTTCCGGTAGAATCCTACTACACCTAAGAAGACCTTACCTGTTTCTTTGTTCTGGGCCTCTCTGCTTTCTGAACGCAAATATTAACTAACCTACTGCTGTCTAACCACTGTGACTCACAACCAACTAATTTCTGGACTCATGACCGACCTGCATAATCCTATAACAACCATCTCAACCATAAAAACATAAATACTACCAACACCTTTTATTATGTACCCCTATTAGTTTTATCACTCCGCGTGAAATCACCAATTACCTTCTCCGGTACCGCCTTGACCTTTTGGTTAACACTAACATCCTTCTGAACCATCGTATCCGTCGCTACATCTCTATCACTTAGTCCACTGTCTATTGACTGTACTACATCCCGACTTACTAACAACTGGATCTCTGCTCCACTGCTAAATGAACTATCGCTTATGCTGCCTACATCCTTTATAACGTCTACTGAATCACCATTTTTTATGCTTACCTCTGGAACTAACCGCTTTACCTCTCCTACATCAACTATCCCAACAGGTTCCTCTATTAATGGCTTTCTTTCTATCGCCAAAGTACTAAGACTCAATAAATCCGAGTCTGCTGCTTCATTCTCTGAATTGTGTTTGTTGCTCTCAAAGGATCACCTTTATCAGTATTTATTTATATGTGTCACTGTCCACAACTACTACAAGACCTGCAAAATATAGTTACTTCTGAATTTACACCTGACCAATAAAACGAAGCTAACCTTATCACAACTTCTCTGAATACCTAAATGTACAACTTCTTTGGAACTACCACCTGGTATTCTGTGTTCTGGTCCTTAGACTCATATCCACGGTATAGTAACTGATTTTTATATACAAATCATACCTTTCCACCCCACTTACACATCCTGACTTGACCATCGTCAGCTTTCTCTCTCGTGCTGTCCAACGTGACGTCCCGTTTCTGCAACTCAATGAACTCTGACCTTGTTAATATCTAAAATCTTACATGGAACGTTTAACTTCCGGTATGGCTTCGTCTCTTGCGTCTTCTGTGCTGTAGTCTGTACTGCATTCACAACATCTTCTGGTCCTGGGTAACTCGCCCCTGGAATATTACCTATAACCAAATCATACACCGGTGATTCGATACATAACGCCTCCGTTTTACCCTTGAAATACGGCGTTTGTACGTCTACTAACGCTACACGAAAGTAATGTTCGGACCCATCAATGTACTAACAACATCGTTCTCCTCGTAAATATTGGTCATCTTGAACTAAATTTGTTCGTACCATTGCGCAAGTTATTCCCGTATCTCCCATGACCTTGACCTTCGTTCCATTGACCCTACCATCCTTCGTCGGACAATTGCTTGCCATACATGCTCCCAACTGCTCCAGACTATCACTGCATACCAATACACAACTCGAACTTTCTGTCCTCTGCATCCATCTGCGACCACGACCTCTGTTCCTGACACGTCCTCTAAAGAAATTGTTACCTCTATCATTTTTGCAGAATGTAGTCGTATTTTCAATACCCGCACTTGCAACTGCATTTCTCTTTTCATCTTCAACTGCTGCAACCCGATGCTTACCGTCTCTCTTCCTGCAATCAACTGACCTATGGTTTCTACCACAAAAAATACATTTCCAATGAGAATACGATTTATCACTTACCCTTGGCGTACTTGAAGACCTTCCCCTATCTGGGTCTGGCTTGCTATCTCGACTATTTCTGTCTTTGTCTCTGTCCCAACTTTCTTGTACAGACTCACCTCCACCTCCCCTTGCATCTGCAAATAGATCTGCTTGCTCTGCCATTTCTGTACCTCCTGTAAATCTCTTCTCCTTTAGAAATATGTACAACTCCCCAATGCAAATACCCAATAACTGGTCTCTTAATAAGTAGTCAGTAACCTTGTCGTATGTTTTAATAACGCTGAACTGAAACTGAAACCACCGCTCTTAGTAATTCTTAGACCTCCGTAAATATTGGACAAAGGACTCACCTTTTTCTGGCCTAGCTGTCTTGAATCTCTTCCTAAATCCTTCCTCTGTTAGTTCGAATCTCGTTAACAATGCCCCTTTGAGCTTCTCGTAATCCAATGAGTCATGCGTTGGTAACCTGGAATATACATCTAACGCCTGACCTTTTAACAATACGCTAAGGTGCAACGACCATTGTTTCTTTTTCCACCATTGTGCATTGGCGTACCTCTCAAACCTCGATAAATAACTGTCCATATCATCTTTATCCTGGTCGAATTATGGCAGTTTTGGACCTTTGATCTTATTAATATGTTCTTTAATAACATTCTTACCTCGATTGACTTCAGCTAGCTCTAACGCCTGTATATGCTGCTGGTTTACCATTTCCATCGCCCTTTTATGTTCCTCTTCACGTTGCCGTTGTGCCATCACTTCTCTCTCCTTTACCCATTCCTGTTCCTTCTATCTCTGGGCTTCCCTTTCACGCTCGATGTCCCTTATAACCTCTAACCTTTTATGTTCCTCTTCAAATCTCTCCTTTTGACGTTGTTCCTTTTTCTCTTCTCTCTCTTTTTGATGCCGTTTCTCTTTCTCTCTTTTCAGTTCCCGTGCAAACTCCTGTTCCGTCACCTAGAGTCGCCATTCCCCCTCCTTGGCTTGTTCCTCTTGCACGAAGTTCCTCAGTTCTTCACCTGCAAATCCAAATTCTTTCCCCACATCTGTTAACTCCTTAATACTAGACATGACTATTCCAGACATATATGACCCAATATAAATAAAACAACACTATATAAACCTACGTATCTGAAATATACTAACTTCAAATATAACCCTGTGCCTTTATGCACCACTCATTAGTATTACATAACACTAAACCACATACTAGTACCTTTGTTGTACTTTACAACGACAAATCTACTTTATAGACCGAAAACTACGTTATGGTTCTAAAGCTACGATAATGAAGTTTAAAGCTACTTACTCTACACTAATACCAATATTCTCCACTAAATATACGTGTCTTCAACACCGCATTTCATAATACACATAACACACTACTGTTCACTATAGAACCCTTAAGTAAATATTACCTTCAGCGTATTCACCGACCCCCGTTAAACACCAACCCGTCTAGATTATACAGAAAGTAAGACTCCCCATACATTTAAATGTATTCACTAATGCCAGAAAATATCAAAATCACAAATCAAAAATATTAACGAAATTATTCAAAACTAATAATGCATCACAGTCCATTTCAGTTCACTTACGACACTTCCACTTGGCTGTCTGATGTCCCTCTTTCTCCCGTCACAGGGACACAACCCACCTCCGGATCGTAGTGACTGGAAAAGTAATCATATTTTTTTTAAAAAAAACTATTATTTTAAAATTTATGGAGGAATCTTTACAGTATCTTCACTTATTTAGGATGCTATCTTGGATTGTTGTCGCCGTTTAAATCCCACTTCTGACACCATTGTAACAAGATTGACCAAGTGGAGACAACTCACCAAGGGAGAATCAAGAATAAATAAATTTACAATAAGATAAATATAAATACAAATGAATACAAATGACAAAGTAGAAATATCAATGTTTTAAATCGTTTTAAAATGAAGTCCACTACACGTTAGATGGAATCACTTTTCTTCTAAGTAAACATTAAACTGTTCGGTTTTAATCAGACTGAATATTTGTATTTGCTATATCACACGCTATTTTATATCTCAAAGCTATATCTAGCTGAGTCCTTCCGGTACAGTTCCCGGCACTTATACTTCAGTTCCGCGTTATATTGCAATCCCCTCATTAGCGGTTCCTATTCGTCCCGGTACCACACATACTTCCGGTGTCGTAATTCACACGCGACGCCCACTTGCACGATCCTTTCCGGCGATGGCCCAAGTCCCGGTATTACACATCCGCTGACGTTATCTGCGTAGCTATCTGCGTAACCATCTGCGTAACCAGGCCCTCTTGCCTAGCGTCTCCGTGGCTACCGTCTGGTCTGTCGCCCAAATAGCGAATGCTGTCGTTCCCGTGTCCTATGACGCGTTCCCAACCTATGACCCCGTAGACCACGCTCCCGACAATACGCTCTTCATGTTCTATATACGCTCCTAGCGTATACGGCTACAAAATATTTACCCAGTCTTACAATGCTATCACAACATGTATTTTATAATAGCACTAAGGTATCACCATACCTAATAACTGATTGCCTGATTGCAAAGCAATCTTTATTCAGAATCTTTATTCAGAATGAATATACCCGAATTCTTACATTCTTCGAAAAGACATTATGCTAAACTTTAACAAAACGTGTAAAACAATTACAGATGTAATTTATCGACAATGAAATCTCACATTTCTAGATGTAAAACTTACAACATACTAATTTTACATCCCGTTAACACATTTATAGGCTATAATGGTACCGCGACCTCAGAGTGATTGAATAATAATGACAATATGAAAACCAACCTCAGAGAGATTTATACTGCACAATAAACAATAACCGTTTATGCTAACGTAATGACAGTTAGAAACCTCCGTAGAAAAAGTACATACAATCTGAATCGCGTATTCCATTTACTATCAACAGAACAACTGGCATTATCAATAATGTAAATATATGCCCCAATAATCTTATCAGACAATAATTTGCTAAAATATTCTGATGTTTGAAAACGTACAAGAATTAAAGACAATATTCTGCTAACTATCTATGGCTTTTACCGGCAGATATTTACTTCAGAACAACAATTTAAATATGACAATAATTTACAACAAACAAAATAGATTTGACTTACCCCTTGCCGTTATGGTATTGGTCACTAACTACCCTGGATAATGGCTTGCAATCCTGTGACAAGTTCTTATGATTTCGACATCCATATATACAGTCTCTACACGGATACCTGATGGAACACGCTATCCATGCACATGTCATGTTTTTCGGACTACTGGGACTGCACGTAGTGACGTAATTTTGAACTCTATATCTTATATAAGAAATCTATACATTTATTAGGCCCGCACTGGTAAATACTGGCAAATTTACTCATAATACACAGCTTGTAAAATCATAACTTTCTTAATAGTTGATGGATTTTGATGAAATAACTCCAAAACAACTTATTCTTTATCAATAGAATGAATCTAGTAAAAGATCATTTATTAGATATAGGCATCGATTAAAAGTGATGCGCTTGGCAAAAATCTACCAAAATTCCTATGAAAAATCAGGGTAAATGAGGCCCCGACAGCCACAGTTAAAAACTCTTAAGTAAATATGCACTCATTTTGTTACACTCTTTCCCACCATGCAACAGGCTGGTAATATGGTTTGCCACCCATTCCGACAGTTCTACAGACTGTTAACAAAACATGGAATGCCGGCTCTGTCCACCATTACACAGAGTGACTTCGATCACGAACTATAGTAGCTGTAGTTTAACTATGGTCAGATCGAATACGCAATGATTTAACCAGAATGACGTCATCAGTCTACTATAGTTCAACCCACAACAAGGGGATGATTGCTCTGGTTCAAACATGGTGGACAAAAATAAACTTTCACAAAGTTGAAACTAACTTTGTTGTTGTATCTTCGGCATTTATAGACATTTGACTTGAGTTATAAACGTGTTATTTGTATGTTGTCAGTTACTCGATACATATATACAATTGCAACAACAATTAACTATTTTACAGCGAATTATTTGAGAAATTGCCGGTGTCAAGGTAAAAAACCTGGGATGGAATGGAATTGGAATGGAATGAGCTTTTGAATCCAATCGCATTCCATTCTATTCTAGTCTAAAGTTCCCATTCCATAGTTTAGTATGTGACATATGTGTCACAAAATGTCACGGGTAGAGCGTACTGGTCGCATATAGCTCTTGTATCGGTTACACCCAAAATCTATTGTTCGAGTTGAAACAATTTCACAATATTCATGATCTATTCATGTAACACGTAAAAGCGTGCACATTTTAAGTGGCCGCCAGAGAGGCCGTGTCATAAGTTTAGTTTTGTGCTAATGCATGTAAACGTATAGGTATATTTTCCTTAAACGGCAAAATTGTATAAGGGCCTCGCGTGTAGATTCAATACTGTAGATTTAGCCACGTTTGTCACGGACTGAACGGGGCAAATAATGATTTGGGCGTAATGTTTGCTATAAAACCCATTGTCTTCTAGCTTTCGCCGGGATCATCGAAAGTACTTTGTTGGAACAGAGATTGGACGGCAAATTTCACAGGCAACATGTGGTTAGTAGTTTTATTAAACTTTTATCGTATATTTGTATTCAGTGGGCGGCGCCATCTTGTTTGGCGGTTACGACATCCGGTTAGCATTGATGTTTCTCAAACATAACTTTAGACTAGCATATGAGTTTGAAGTTACTTTATTAGATGTAATTATTGTAATTGATCATTAATTGTAAAACAATATTAATTTGATAACAGTGGATAATAGGTGCATTAGTTAACGTTGGCGTATAACTCAGTGATTGTAATACACGATTGTTAACATTGCGTGCAAACATAACTCAGTGAGTGTAATATATGAGTTATTTGATCATGTTTATATTACATGTATTAGGGGCATTGATTAACAGCGACGTACATAGCGTATACATGGCGTTGTAGAATATGTATACATTGCTACTCATCATTAGTACAGCTTACATATATTGATTGAATAATGATTTGTTTGGGTAATGATAATTATGCAAGATTGTTATGTTTGTAAACCGACAGCTAAAACGTATGTATAATTACAGCCTAAGCCATCCAGGATATAAGCCATCCAGGATATAAGCCATCCAGGGTTGGAGTAAGCCATCTAGGTTTGGATATCCAGGAGTGGAGCTAAGCTTCCACGAATAACGTTACAAGCGGTGGAGACGGTCCCCGTACCTGCGCAGCCAGGTTTTACTAACGACAACCCCCGGGACACAAGGTGGGCCCGTTACCAGTCCTCACTGGAGGAATATCATTCACAATCTCAGTGGAGATTAACTATCATTGCATCGCGTCATCAACCCTTACAGAAGGCATTTGATGACAATCATCCATTGAATTCGCGCATCATCATCTTCATGAGCTCTCGCGCATCACAGTTATCGCGCTAGATCAACATTGTTATAGATTTAACAACACTTTAGTGTCTTAGACATTCAGTATTTATAACAATACTAAGAACGTCTTAAACGTTCAGGAGAACATTCTTTTCATAGTTCATTTGTGTATTCGCTTGTTTTTTTAGATAATTGTATATATATTAAACATATTTTAAAAGTTGCATTAAACTTATGTAAATGCATTCACCGTCATTGATTCTTTCCTGAGTTAGCCCAACCACTAAGGTCATCCTGTGACAACTGGTGTCAGAAGTGGGATTTTGGGCGACTACGGAGGGAAAGAATCAATAAGTGATCTTTATTATGATATACTAAATCTCTACTTATTATTTTAGAATTGTGTACCACCCTCTGGTCCATCAAGGCGACTGCCGACGATCACGGCCACAGCTTGGAAGACAAGTCAAGACACGACAAGGGTAGGGTGAGTCCAAACTGTTGTTTTGTCCGTTCTTTCCTTGGCGCGAGGTCGCAGTGGTCTACACGAGTGGGTCTGAGGCACTTTTGCTCAATAATTTGGGTGTTTGTTTTACCTCCCTTGATATACACATAGTATCCAATTAGGTTGGCGAACAAGACGTTCTACTCATGTTGTGACACTCGAGTATACTTATATTGATGGGAGAAGTAAATATACATGTACATGTTATGCACAGTTCTATGATTGTTTAAGGTTATGTCCAATATCAAATATAGATATTTTATGTAGTGTATATGTTTTGTGGAAGCTAGATACTATCTATACGTAACCGTTAGGAGTTAGCGCTAGTACAAATGTGTATGTAACTTGTCCTATGATGATGCCCAGGTATTTACTGAGGACACAGTGACTTACCATTAGTAGTTAAGTGAGTAGAATTATTAGTGACGTGTGTATTGTAATTATTGTAGTGTGTAGTTCACAATGTCTATAGACATGACGTCCATAAAGGATCTTACGGAAATGGGTAAGGAGTTAGGGTATGCTGGAGAGGAGCTTAGAACCTTTGTTAAAGACGAACAGGCTAGGGAAAGGGAATTTAGACTTAAGGAAAGAGAATTAGCAAAGCGGGAAAGGGACGAAGAGAAAGATAGGTTAGAATTCGAAAGTAGATTAGCGAAAGAGAAGCTAGAATTAGAAAGTAGGTTAGCTAAAGAGAAGCTAGACGATGATAAAGAGAAGGTAGAATTAGAAAGTAGAATAGTAAAGGAGAAGCAAGAGTTAGAACATGAGAGGTTCGAAACAGATGGTAGACTAGCTAAGGCTAAGATGATAATGGAAAGGGAGCAAAAAGAGTTTGATCATAAGTTAGCTTTAGAGTTGGAAGCAGCTAAGACACATAGTAAGGAAAGTAAAACTGAAGGGAAAGATAGTTATTCTGGGAAGTTAAAAGGTTCGAAGTTACCATACTTTGATGCTGACAAAGATAACATGGACAGTTACTTGTTACGGTTCGAGCGTTATGCTGAGTTACAGGAATGGACCAAAGATAAGTGGGCAGTTCATTTAAGTGCGTTATTGAGAGGCAAGGCCTTAGATGTATTTTCTAGATTACCTAGTTTAGATGCTCTTGACTATGACAAGTTAAAGGATGCTCTTTTAAAGAGATTTGAGTTAACTGAAGAAGGTTTTAGAAAGCGGTTTAGAGCTTGTCTGCCTGAGAAAGGCGAGTCATTTATTCAGTTCATTAGTAGATCTAGAAATTACTTAGATAGGTGGTTAGAGTTAGGGAAGGTAGCGCAGACTTATCAGGGCCTCATAGATTTCTTGTTGCGTGACCAGCTATTCAATGTTTGTAGTAGAGATCTGTTCTTATTTCTTAAAGAAAGAAAACTTACTAGTGTAGGAGAAATGGCAACACAAGCAGATCAGTTTGCCGAGGCTAGAGGTGGAGCTTATAATGTAGTGTCGAAAGACAGAACTTTTAGAGATAGGCAAGGGGACGATCATAAACAGAAAGGCCAGAGTGGAAACTATAGAGGTGGAGGTAGTTCGATGGGTGCTCGAGGAGGTAGCAATAGTGGTAACATAGGTAGACCTTTTATTCGTTGTCGTCACTGTAATGGGAATCATGCTTCACATGAGTGTAGGAAAGCGGTGAAAGTGTCCGCTGTCGTAGACAACTTTAGTGACAATAGTAGAGTGGACAACAATGTAGGGAGTCAGAACCAAGGTTTTAACAACCCATGGAATTTCGGTAGAGGTAGAGGTGGTCAAAACCGAGGTAGAGGTAGAGGCAGAGGTAGTAATAGTCCGGTTATTAAAACCGAGAGTAGTAGCTGTTGTGTAAAAGCGGATGGTGTAATGACGAAGATCGGAACATGTCTCTTTCCGTATGCAAATCTTCCAACGGCAGATGGTAGAGTGAATGGCACGGACGTAATTGTAATGAGGGATACAGGTTGTACAGGTGTGGTAGTTAGGCGTAGTTTAGTTACGGATGACCAGTTGGTAGGTAAACAGTCACCGTGTATGTTGCTAAATAAGTCGGTAGAGCACGTGCCAATAGCGAGAATAGATGTAGATACACCTTTCTTTAAAGGGACTACAGAGGCACTATGTATGGATGACCCGATGTATGATTTAACGATAGGGAACATAGATGGTTCAGCACTTCCGGTAATGTCCGATTTTAGAAGTAGCATAAGTAATGCCGTAGAGACTAGAGCGCAGGTTCAGAAGCAAGCTCAGGCTTATAGAAAATTAAAGGTTCCTGCAGCCGTAGGTGACATATCTAAAGCGGAGTTTATAGAAGCACAAACTCAAGACGAGTCATTAGGTCCTTGTAAGGTGAAGGCCAAGGATGGTGTAGTGAAGAAGTGTAAAGGGTCCGGTAGTTGTAAGTTTGTACATAAGAATAGGTTATTGTACAGAGAATTTGAAGATAGTGGTAGTAGACAGTTTCACCAATTAGTGGTACCTACCCAGTATAGAACGACAGTGCTTAAGGTAGCTCATGAGTCGATTATGGGAGGTCATTTAGGCGTAAAGAAAACGTCAGATAGAGTATTGGCAGAATTTTATTGGCCAGGCGTTAGTGGAGATGCAACTAGGTATTGTAGGTCCTGCGATGTATGCCAAAGGACAGTACCAAAAGGTCGAGTGACCAAAGTACATTTAGGTCAGATGCCACTGATAGATACACCATTTAAGCGGGTAGCCGTAGACATAGTTGGACCAATTTTTCCAGTGTCGGATAGGAAAAATAGGTACATTTTAACCATGGTAGACTATGCAACTAGGTATCCGGAGGCAGTAGCATTGCCCTCAATTGAAACTGAGAGAGTAGCTGAGGCATTAGTTGATATGTTCAGTAGGCTAGGTGTACCAGAGGAAATGCTGACTGATTGTGGGTCACAGTTTACGTCAGAACTTATGGCTGAAGTAAGCAGGTTATTGTCTTTGCGTCAAATCATGACAACACCATATCACCCTATGTGTAACGGGTTAGTCGAACGATTTAACGGGACGTTAAAGCAAATGTTACGGCGTATGTGTACCGAGAGACCGAAAGATTGGGACAAGTATCTCAATGCTTTATTGTTTGCATTTAGAGAGGTTCCACAAGAGAGTTTAGGATTTTCCCCATTTGAGTTATTGTACGGTAGGTCAGTTAGAGGTCCCATGAGGATTCTTAGAGAGATGTGGGCAGGTGAAGTAGATAGTGATGAGGTTAAGACTACATATCAGTATGTTTTAGATCTGAAGGAGAAACTAGAGGAGACTTGTAAGATAGCTCAAAGTCAGTTAGTTAAGGCAAGTACCAAGTATAAACGGTACTATGACCAGAAAGCTAGAGCTAGGAAGTTTAAGATAGATGACCAGGTGTTACTGTTACTCCCGACCGACAATAACAAGTTGTTATTACAATGGAAAGGTCCGTTTTACGTTAGAGGGATAGTGAACACTATGGATTACCGTATCGAGATAAACGGAAAGTTAAAGACCTTTCATGCGAATATGCTGAAAGAGTATATCAGGAGAACCGATAATGTGCAACAAGGGGTGTTAACCGTAGTTAATGTTGCAGTTATTGAGGATAGTGAGGAAGACAGTAGTGAGGACACTAGTCCCATGTATTTTCCCACTAGTGTAGGTAGGGAGACAGCAGCCGATGTAGACATATCGGGCATGCTTAGTGTAGAGCAGCAACGAGAGATTGGTAGTTTACTCTCGGAGTTCAGTGATGTCTTGTCCGAAAACCCGGGGCAGACAGATGGAGTGCAACATGATATTGTACTCACATCAGGGGAACCAATAAGAATTAAGGGGTATCCCATTCCATTTCACTCCCGATCAATTGTTGATGAGGAGGTGAAAGATATGTTGAAATTGGGTGTCATCGAACCTTCAAACGCCCCATTTTCATCCCCAGTCGTACTTATTAAGAAGAAAGATGGGTCAATTCGATTCTGTATCGATTTTAGGCAGCTCAATAAACGTACCATCTTTGATGCAGAGCCAATGCCTAATATTGAGGAGGTATTCTCTAAACTTGCGGGATATTCGTATTTCTCCAAGTTAGACCTCAGTAAAGGTTATTGGCAAGTCCCACTTTCAGACCGAGCTAAAGAGATGACCTCCTTCGAAACTTCGCAAGGACTTTTTAAGTTCAAGGTCATGCCCTTTGGTCTCGTAAACGCCCCAGCAACATTCTGTAGGTTAATGAGGAAAGTCCTGAAGGATTTGTCCAACACAGACAGTTTTGTAGATGACATCCTGGTGTTTACAACAACATTTGAAGACCACATTAAGGCTCTACGTAATCTGTTGGAACGGCTACGCCGGTTTAAACTGACTGCAAAACCTAGCAAGTGTCACATAGGTTACGCAGATATAGATTGTCTGGGTCATGTTGTCGGGAGGGACCAGAAATTGAAACCCAACCCCGACAAGGTTAAGGCAATTCAGGAAGCACCAAGACCCGAGACAAAGAAACAAGTTAGGTCATTTTTAGGGTTGGCGGGTTTTTACCGGAAGTTTATTCCAAACTTTTCGGCTATAGCTGCACCTTTGTCAGACTTGACAAAGAAAGGTCAACCCAATAGGATAACTTGGGGGGAAAGCCAGGAGCGAGCTTTTGTCTCTTTAAAGGGGAGTCTGGTCAAAACCCCAATACTAAAATTACCTGAACTTGACCAGGAGTTTATCCTCAGAACGGATGCCTCCGATATCGGGGTGGGTGCAGTCCTACTGCAAGAGCAAGATGGGTGTAGTCTCCCCGTGGCTTACGCAAGTCGGAAACTATTGCCCCGGGAATGTAACTACTCTGTTATCGAAAGGGAGTGTCTTGCAGTAGTGTGGGGTGTCAGTAAATTCCACCGATATGTTTTTGGTAAGGAATTTGTCTTGGAGACTGACCACCAACCGTTAGCTTATATGAATAAAGCTAAGGTAGCTAACAGTAGGTTAATGAGGTGGGCACTGACTCTGCAGCCTTACCGGATGAAAATTAAAGCAATCCGTGGAAAGGACAATATTGGGGCAGACTATTTAAGTCGCCGCACATAATGACCGGTTTAATACAATAGTGTATTGCAGTGTATTGTACAATAGTAGTATATGTTACGACAGGGTAGTGTACAATTGTAGAATAGTGTTGAAATTGTAATTACATATTATAGTTAGGTTATAACTGCAGTGGATGTTTTCCGGAAGACGGTCGTTGTACTGGCTGAAGGTTGCATCCCTCAGTAGTAATAGTTAACATACTCAAGCGATTGAGCGATCAGCTTGTACGTTTTGTCGCTCATTTGCTCAGAAGAATTAATAGTTTCTTAACGTGTAAATATTAATTATCATTTTGTTGAATTTTAAAAGTGTAGCACTTTCTTTAAGTGGGGAGATGTTGTCACAAAATGTCACGGGTAGAGCGTACTGGTCGCATATAGCTCTTGTATCGGTTACACCCAAAATCTATTGTTCGAGTTGAAACAATTTCACAATATTCATGATCTATTCATGTAACACGTAAAAGCGTGCACATTTTAAGTGGCCGCCAGAGAGGCCGTGTCATAAGTTTAGTTTTGTGCTAATGCATGTAAACGTATAGGTATATTTTCCTTAAACGGCAAAATTGTATAAGGGCCTCGCGTGTAGATTCAATACTGTAGATTTAGCCACGTTTGTCACGGACTGAACGGGGCAAATAATGATTTGGGCGTAATGTTTGCTATAAAACCCATTGTCTTCTAGCTTTCGCCGGGATCATCGAAAGTACTTTGTTGGAACAGAGATTGGACGGCAAATTTCACAGGCAACATGTGGTTAGTAGTTTTATTAAACTTTTATCGTATATTTGTATTCAGTGGGCGGCGCCATCTTGTTTGGCGGTTACGACATCCGGTTAGCATTGATGTTTCTCAAACATAACTTTAGACTAGCATATGAGTTTGAAGTTACTTTATTAGATGTAATTATTGTAATTGATCATTAATTGTAAAACAATATTAATTTGATAACAGTGGATAATAGGTGCATTAGTTAACGTTGGCGTATAACTCAGTGATTGTAATACACGATTGTTAACATTGCGTGCAAACATAACTCAGTGAGTGTAATATATGAGTTATTTGATCATGTTTATATTACATGTATTAGGGGCATTGATTAACAGCGACGTACATAGCGTATACATGGCGTTGTAGAATATGTATACATTGCTACTCATCATTAGTACAGCTTACATATATTGATTGAATAATGATTTGTTTGGGTAATGATAATTATGCAAGATTGTTATGTTTGTAAACCGACAGCTAAAACGTATGTATAATTACAGCCTAAGCCATCCAGGATATAAGCCATCCAGGATATAAGCCATCCAGGGTTGGAGTAAGCCATCTAGGTTTGGATATCCAGGAGTGGAGCTAAGCTTCCACGAATAACGTTACAAGCGGTGGAGACGGTCCCCGTACCTGCGCAGCCAGGTTTTACTAACGACAACCCCCGGGACACAAGGTGGGCCCGTTACCAGTCCTCACTGGAGGAATATCATTCACAATCTCAGTGGAGATTAACTATCATTGCATCGCGTCATCAACCCTTACAGAAGGCATTTGATGACAATCATCCATTGAATTCGCGCATCATCATCTTCATGAGCTCTCGCGCATCACAGTTATCGCGCTAGATCAACATTGTTATAGATTTAACAACACTTTAGTGTCTTAGACATTCAGTATTTATAACAATACTAAGAACGTCTTAAACGTTCAGGAGAACATTCTTTTCATAGTTCATTTGTGTATTCGCTTGTTTTTTTAGATAATTGTATATATATTAAACATATTTTAAAAGTTGCATTAAACTTATGTAAATGCATTCACCGTCATTGATTCTTTCCTGAGTTAGCCCAACCACTAAGGTCATCCTGTGACAATATGTACTGAGTATAGAATAAAATATGGGTAGAATCTGGAAGAAAATTGGAATGAAAAAATGTGAAATATGCTTATTTTACCATGTAAGGCTATCAGGAAAGCATGGGAACACAATGTAATATATCTGACATGTTCTAACCTATTGGTATTATAACCTCTTACCACACACGCACGCACGCACGCACGCACGCATAGACTATCACACACGCACACACACAAACATTGACATAATTATGTACGTGGCAGACACATGTACGCAAACTAACAAAGACAGTGCACACTATCATAGCATTGTATTATAGTAGGACTCAAGGATATCGGTAGAGCGCTCGCTTCACATACAATCGTTCCGAGTTCAATCCCCGCTGAGTGTACTAGTTTTTCCTCGTCCGTTTACAGTAGTATTGCCTTTGGTGAATGCATAGCATTAAATCCAGACAAAGGGGCGGAGCTTTACCATACTATAACGTCAGATACATTAATGGAAGTTAGAGTACGGACAGCACGCGCGGGCAAGTTCATTACGTACACCATACTACAAAACAAAATATAGTGTCTGTCTCAGCTTGTTGGTGCCTAACCAAGTTCTTTTTCTATGTTTAGCGTCATTTGGCTGGTGAGCTTTTGAATGTCTGAGTCAAAAAAACAAAAACATTTCTGACAGAAACTATCGGAAACGCATTTCCAAGTCGACGACAACTTAAAACAAGTTATAAAATGACTATAGGGAAATGAACAACTTGATCAACTGCATCAATTCCTAATTGGAATAAACAAAAATCTTACTACATGAGTATCATTATAACTTATTTTGTTGTTTGAATATGGTAACGTCCAAAGAAAATACAGCTGTTTTTTACGATGGCCCATTTGGCTCACATTTACTTCACTTCTATTTCTTGACTTCCGAATTCCGCATTTAGAAGTAGGTAGTAAGTAAGTAGTACGAGTAAACGACGACTACTACTACAACAACAATAACTACTACTACTACTATACTACCACAATGATAATATAATGATAATAATAATGATGATAATAATAATAGCATTAATAATAATGTATGCGTGCACGTGCATGTGTGTGTTTTGTGAAATCACAGTGTTAAAGATGCAGTTACTTCTTATATTTAATAATCATGTGATATAAAGGTGTATGAATATTGCCAGTGACCACGAATGTTGTATTTTTTATAATATAAAATCCATAACCTTAAATTAAATTCTATATGTAGATGATCTTACATGAGTACTCATTCATTATTGAAATTATTAAACGAGTTGGATAAAATCTGAATATCCATGTTAATCCTTTGTAAACTTATATACAATGTACTATTATATCCCATAAATATACACAAACTCCAACTGGAGTATCTGTTAATCCTTGGCACACTAAAAAACTTTTTTCATTTTCTATGCGGCGATGGCATTACCCTCTATTAAAATCTAAGTGGTACGAATAAACTGTAATCTTATATCCGAAAGTTCATACGCGGATCCAAAATTTAACCTCGAGAGCGAGCACATTTTTTCACAATAACGATTTTTTCAGGATGATGTATCTAGGGGGTTTCCAGGGGGAGGTCTAGAGGCGGTCCAAACTTTACAAACCTTAATATTTTATGTAATTTATAAAATATCAGTCCGGCCCTTCTCACGGGCTTCCCTCTGGATCCACTAGTGATCCACTCCGAGTTTATACTCCACCCTGCATCCGCTGGTGATATACACCACCCACACACATAACAATAAAATATTTCTTGAATTCCCGCATTCCGCATTCCATAATAACGTGTTTTTTCATGTTTGCACTAATACTAAATAAGGTAAGAGTATTTTTGGAAATCTTATATTTTATATTGAAGTTTATAGTGTGTATATACAAAGGATTAACAGATACTCTCTCCGTGTGGTTGCCGGGGTAGAATACAACCACTGCAAATCCCGCTAGAGGCAGAGGGGTAGGACCCCCCTGCATGTTCATTTTGTCATTTTTTATCATATTCAAGGTCTTCATCATGACACCGCTTATGCAAACGTGGAAACGTGGCTCCATCGTAAATGGAGTGTTTACTATAGAATGTGCAGCAACTCTGCAGGTTAGATGGTTCGAGGCCCATTCTCCATATTTTATCTTGATGTAAATGGAGGATGAGCCTGGCATGTTCATCCCTGTTAGGCGCCATATAACCTTTTATGTGTTGGTGCGTCGTAAAAACCCAATTCAGTTAACAGATACTCAAGTAGGAGTTTGTGTATATTTAGAGGGTATACTAGTATATACGTTTATGGTGTATTTATACAAAGGATACACGGATACTCAGGTTATAGGGAATTTAACTTAAGGTTATGTGGTTTATATAAAATACAACTATCGTGGTCACTGGCAATATTCATACACTTTTATATTACATGATTATTAAATATAAAATGTGAGAAGTAATTGCATCTTTAACAGTAACACTATGATTTCACAACACACATACATGCGCATGCACGCATAAATTATTATTATTATTATTATTATTATTATTATTATCTTAGTACCTACTTCTAAATGCGGAATTCGGAGTGCGGAATGCGTCATTCGGAAAGCAGAATTCGGAATGCAGAATGCTGAATTCGGAATACGGAATGCGGAAGTCAAGAAATAGAAGTGAAATAAATGTGAGCCAAATGGGACATCGTATTTTTTTATTTATTTTTTCTCGAAGCTTCGTTTGTTTTTTCCTGCCTGGTAGGTAGGTTTCGAGAAAGCAATGTCGTTTTTCTCAGTATATTTGTTTTGAAGTAAGACTGCATCAACCAGAGGAGAAATGTTTATTTACAGTATAATTTCTTGTTATGCAGGATGACCCCTTCATCCAGAGGAGAAATGTTTATTTTCATTAGATGTGTTATGTAGGATGACCCGCTAAAGATAGTTATGGCCTTATTTATAAACCTCGATGGGCTAAGCCCATCTCGGTGTTCTATGGATGGTAACCAACTCGCTGAGACTAGACTCTATATATTACATATTTGTTCTGTAGTTAGTGATCGAGGTCCCTCACAGGCTGCTAATATGATTTGCTACCCTGTCCCATAATTGTACAGACTGTTAGCAAACCATTCAGTGCCGGTGTAACATTAAATTTTGATCCGCGTTGAATTCTGACCCAGGGGTCATTACTCAACGGATTGTGATCAGAATTTAAGATTGAAAACTCACCCACCCCTCGTCAATTAACGACCCGTCCACACGTGCAATTATGACCTTTATTCTCAACTTTGAAAACACCCTCCAGTCCTTTAAATCTGACATATACAGATGACTGACTATACTTCACTTTCTCGTAATACAATCATGTAGATCATTAGTAAATTAATAGGAACTACTAGTAACCCATATGTGTTACATTAAATTTTAACGGACTTGCAGAAATGGTTCCAAGAGATCATAATGCAGGATAAATCATTCTGTGTGCGGGAAGTAAACACTAAATTCCGACGAGTACAAATCGTTTGAAGGCGTAAATGCAGGTGGGGCGGTGTTGTTTTCGCCGCACATATTTTCGAGATCACCGCAACTAAATATATACTACTCAAAATTTGCTAAGGATTACTTTTTTGCTGTCTAAATTTCTTGCTGAAATAAATAGCATCATTTCTATTTATCATGACATTTTTAGGGCAGTGTATGGTCATGTGATCTCATGACTTGATTCAAATTGTGGAATTGTTGAAGTATCAATGAAATTAATATCGTTATAGACACCAAAACAGTGATCCTTAGCAAATTGAAAGGGTAGGGCAAATATAACAAATATTTACCCTACCCTTTCAACCTAGGGTCAGCAACGGCAAGCAAGTAGTCCTTTAGACCATTACTCATCACTTTTAAGAGGGCTGGCGTGGCGCAGTCGGTAGCGAGGCGGATTTGTAACCGGAGGCCCCGGATTCATTCCTCCGTGGTGCCACTGAGTTCCGTCGGTGTGTTCCTGGGCAAGACAGACACTTTTCCTTAGCCTCGTCCGTCGGATGGGGACGTAAACCGGGCGGTCCCGTGTATCGGTCTATCCTCCGAGCACGTTCAAGAACCATAGGATTCTATTCGATAATAAGAGTAGGGCACGGTTCCCGGATTCCTATGTATCTTTCCCCTCTCCCTGGGGCGGCTCTTAATTATATATACTGTGTTGATGAACCGTTAAACAATATTCAATTCATCATATTTAAAACGACTTTGAAGTACAAACATTTTATGTATATTAAAATTGACCAGTAAATAATGCGTGTCGCTGTGGGAATGCGTGCGTGTTGTTGTGGGAATTGTCGCGATGGCAGTGTGTGACGCAAATAAAAACATATACCCAAAACGTTTTTGAGTTGGACCATTTTCTCGGTTAGTCGCCAACGGCAAATGACATATTTTAACTGCGACCTAAATGAGTATATCCATGTTAGTCGTTTCCGAACTTTCACATTGATGGGTTTTCAAAAAAAATAATTGGGACTAATGCTAACCGTAAAAGAACGATGTGTCTCGCACAACACCCTGGTCTGTATCTTTGAACAACGCTAAAGCTAGCCATCCATTCATCCGTGTTTCGCGTGCGTGCTGCGTGTATGTATGCGTGTGCGTGCGTGCGTGCGTGTGGTGTGCATCCATATATGCGTGAAAAAATGCGTGAACACTGTCTTTTAACACTGTCTTTATGGAACCTAAGTTGTTCAAACCATATATCCCGTTTCCTACGTACACAATTAAATTCATAATGGCGGTGGTTATTGTGATTCATGTAGGCCTACCTTGTAGGCCTACCTAGTAGGTCATATCGAAAGCAAAACCAAACGTAAATATAATGATGCATACGTAAGTTGTGTTTCAGTATTTTGACCGGGTTGTTCTTACGACATCAATTAATGTCTCGCACACAACTTCCTTAATGAGTTTCGCTGATTGTCTTCCATTAGGCATGACTTTTGTTGTCAAACAAGCAACGATTCTCTTCAAAGGCTTTGCGCGAACTGTTGCCCCAATGAAAGCTAAAAATTTACGATTTACTCCTTAAATAACATTTAACCTTGACCTTCAGAGTTACTTTTTACAAGGTCAAAGCATTGTCCAAAAATACTGGATGACATTTTTCAAGGACACGGATTTTCATAAACAGAGGAGCGTTACACAGTGTGTGCGATGTTCTTTTTATAATAATTATGTTTTATGTCGATAATAATCTAACAAGTACATTGTTCCGTTTGGACCATTACCTTTTTCCATCCAACTTTGATTGCTCATTTCCATCCAAGTTATAGTACAGAACGGAACGGGCTGGCCGAGCCCTACAAGCTGTATTCACGTGTTTAGTTTCGGCTCCATCGGTCAGACCGGTCAGACCGCGTTGGATTGGTTGGAAGGAAGGGTTCGAACCTTGCTCCCCAGGGGCACCGAGCCAATGCCGGCCGAGTTTTTGGGGAAACGCGACGGCATCATTGGAGGTCTTGGTGAGCCCGTTTCAACGACACCTCGGACGACCGTCTAGCCCTCGGGGTTCCCGTGATATGCTATTTTGTACTGTAACTAGGATGGAAATTAGCAAAATGTCGGATGGAAAAGATGGATATGGCTTGATGGTCGATGGTACAATGATGAAACCTTGATGGAACGATGACTAAAGCACGATGGTATAATGATGAAACCTTGATGGAACGATGACTAAAGCACGATGGTACAATGATGAAACCTTGATGGAACGATGACTAAAGCACGATGGTACAATGATGAAACCTTGATGGAACGATGACTAAAGCACGATGGTACAATGATGAAACCTTGATGGAACGATGACTAAAGCACGATGATACGATGGTGAAACTGCGATAATACGATGCTGAAAGCGCGATGTAACATTGTGATTTCACCAACGTACTATGGTGATTTCACCATTTTCCATCGCGATTTCACCATCGTATCATCGCGCTTCATGGATTGTGTTTTTCTTCTAGTCTTTACCATTTTGTGTGTGATACCATAAACCAGCACGTATTCATCGCACTTTCGCCATTGTAATAACATAGCTTATCTAGTTATAACGAGATCGCTATGTTGTTATTACAATATACCTATCTACTTGCTATGTTGTTATTACAAGATACCTATCTAGTTATTACAAGATCGTTATGTTGATATATCTAGTTATAACAAGACAATACATTTTACATGACATAGGCTTCCGTAAAGAAGAGTGATGACAGCCAATAAAATCAACGAGTCTTAGACAACACTCACTCAGATTCCCGCAATCAGGCATGGATCAAGGAAATCGATGGATCATACGTACGTTATCTGTTACAATCTTACCGCAAATGTTACAAAATGTAGTTGTGATAAAAGTTACAACGTCTACGCTATCGGTTACAATATTTTTTACTTGTAACAAAAGTTACAACACGTTGTCGTAAATGTTACACTGGCATTGGCAACGTTACAACACCTTGTCGTAAATGTTACACTGGCATTGGCAACGTTACAACACGTTGTCGTAAATTTTGATGGTACAATGACGTTGATGGTGTAACACTGGCATCGGCATCATTTCTGAAGCTATGGAAAGTGTTGGATATTACTACTACACTATATTTATAATATTTATAAGTGTATTTAGGTAATTGCAACAACCATATTTGGTTGATTTACGCTATTCAGGTAAACATGCACATGCATTGTGTATATGCACGTGCATGCATATACACAAAGCATTATACGAGGGGCGATAAAGAGTTCTCGGAAAGTATTTCTAAATCTATTACTTTTGTTTGAATTCAGCAAAAAAAATTCAAGTAATATAAATATACGTGTTGGATATAGGATTCAAACATAATTTTACATGATTTTAACAAGTGCTCGAGAAATCGTCGCCATGGTAACGTAACGTCAGCCCGGTTCATTTAAAAATCAGATGCGCGTGTTCTTTTACATAGGCGTATCGGTGGCCAAAATGGTGTTATTTTGTCAATAACCGGACGGTAGTCTCGCAATTGCCATTGGAACACGTTTTCTCAGTTTTTTTCGTGTGCGGCGTTGCTACCTGAAGAAATATTTGGTTCATATATACGTATCGGAATTCTTTTACGTTAGCAGTAAAAAATATTTATCCGCATGTTTTTCAGGAATGTTTATCTATTAATTTGTGAATCACACTAGGTACTATGCAGTGTACGTGCATCTTTATGTTTTTCTAAAAAAAGGTGTTTCTGTTGCGGAATATTAGAAGGATTCATAAAATATCTTATTTGTACCATTGTTAGCCCACACATTGTATGATTGTTTTGGTAATGACTGCATTAGACGACGTATTCATAATGGCTGCAAAACACGACATATTCCTTCAAAAACATTTTACTTTTCTTTGAGTAAAGAAATAATTTATTTTCGGACGAAGTGAGTGAGAAAATATAATACTACAAACAATACCAGAAATTCAAAATCATGAATCGCTCATGATGGTTTAGAAGTCTAGGATATATATGTATGCCATAGATTTTATATATATACATATACTTACATGTTAAAAGTAACTATTAAAAGCGTACGCCTAATCCGCCTCTTCATTGAAACCGCCTGTGGAAAACATTCGTACGTAAGAAAGACACTACTAAAATTTATAAAAAATACTTTAATAGCACATTTAAATACTGTTTACAAGCTTCGGAAATGATGCCAATGTCAGTGTAACATTTACGACAAGGTAAGATTGTTGCAATTACCTAAATACACTTATAAATATTATAAATATAGTGTAGTAGCAAAATCCAAAACTTTTCAAAGCTTCGGAAATGATGCCAATGCCAGTGTAACATTAAGGACAAGGTGTAACTTTTGTTGCAAGTAAAAATATTGTAACATATAGCATAGACGTTGTAACTTTTATCACAACTATATTTTGTAACATTTGCAGTAACAGTGCAGATAGCATTAAGTGAAAAATTTAGAACACAAACTGAAACTTTTACGGACGGCTACAACAGATAGCGACGTTGTAACAAGTGGGGTTCCTACAGCGTCGCCTTAATCTTAATTGTTAGTCGGGTAAAGGGGAATAGTGCAGGACACAGAGAGAACATTTGGTTACAGATTCCCCTGGTACTTAACGTGCTCCGTGGACTTCGGTTTAAAGTCTCATCCGAAAAAATGTTAGTAATTTTAGTTGGAGAGCTCGGAGATCGGACACAAAACCTCTGACTCTGGAGTCAGGAGCGCTACCTACGTACTATCGGGCTAACACCCCTAACTTACCATATAATACAGACAGGTAACCTAGTCCGTTGTAGCAGGAGTTCTCTCTGCATTCTCTGTTCCCCGTAACCCCGATTCATATGGATATCAATTGACCGGTAGCGAGGATAAATAAACTGAACATATATGTACAAATACACAGGGGCCAATGTCGGTCTCTTTAGAGGTGGATTTTGATCGAAAGCTCGACAAGGATTTCAGTCGAAAACACACGGATTACGTTGCTTTGTCTGTCATCTTCTGGGTAAAAAATGGTAATTTTACATTTATTGTTTTGCTTTCAACTATGGGCTACTCGATGTATGCATTTGAAAAGCGCATAAGCTATATTATCTCATATTTGTTCCTTTTTTGTGTCATTTATGACAACTTTCAATGCTAAAATACAACTGATGGAATTTTCCTTGATATTTGATGTATCTAAATAACTAAATATCAATGCATGATCTTAATATCGAAAGTTATTAAGACTTTCATTCTAAATGTAAGAGTCAACTTAATTGATAACAATCTGTCTGAATGAATGATAAGTATAAAAGTATGAAACGTATTAAACAAAGACTTGTTAATCTTGATATGTCGAAAACAAACATTTAATATAATCCATCCTAAGCATCGAATGTATAAAACGTTGGTAAGTTGCAGATGCACAAACAGATACTTGTTAATGAACTGTAATGCTTCAATTCGTTATATACAGGTGTATGCATGTATAGTGGGTATATGTTGCGTAGACTGCAGTGTATGCTGTTTTAAAACGCGGACGGTTTACGGAAACAAACACTCACACCGTCAATGGTTATTCATTTAAATTGATCCTGCGCCGTCATTTATTTGTCCCGTACATTATCTATGTACGGATGTAGATACTGATCCCGTAAAATGTATGTGTATGGATATGTGCACGCATCCCATTCACAGTGGATGTAGGGACTTCTTTTCAGATCCCGTACACCGTGTGTGTACGGACCTTTACACTCAACCCGAACATCGCGAGTATACGCACTTATGCCATGGATCCCGTATGACTTGGGTGTACATGTTCGTACACGTACGTACATGTAAATTTACGGAATTCTGTTCACTCAAGATGTATGGAGGGACCCGTTCATTTTCCATATATTTTGAGTATATTGATCTCCGTACATTCCCGTATATCAACCCATTTTCCGCAGTGATATGGGATGTGCATGTTCATTTTGTTGTTGTGACTTTTGGTTTTGAGAATGTTTACTTTATACCGACGTAACTTCATAATTAGTCACCCGATTTTAATACAATTTTAATGGTTTCTGCATTTTCCAAGACAGATATATCTAGCAATTCAAGTAACCAATTAGACTAATTTTGTTAAGTGTATGTTTCTTACCCTTTTTCGGGAACAAAACACCTAATATTTGTAGTTTTCGACCATAATCCGTGTGTTTTCGACTGAAATCTCTGTCGCGCTTTTATTATAGTGCTGGCTCTGTCCCACCATTCAACATGTTGCTATTATGATTTGCTACCCTTAACAAACAATCTACAGACTACTAACAAAACATGGAGTACTGGCTCTGTCTTATCATTCTACAGGCTGCTATACTGAACCAAACATCTAACGCACCAGTAGACAATACCTTTATGAACTTATTATATGCCGACTGGTACCGTTGGAGACAGATGATTTAAATGATTTTCTTTTTAAATTTACAGTCGTTATTGACAAGATATTTGTCTCGTTCAAAATGAAAGTTGATTTATTGATTGTTATTATTGAGATATTAAAGGTATTGTCTGCTGGTGCGTTAACTGTTTGGTTCAGTATATTATGATTTATATACGCTTGTATGTTAGCGATCTTATCCTAATGCACCACCCTGTGTTCGCTGCATACAGATTATCTAACAGTGTACGCTGTTCCACCATTTTACAGATGTTTTAACAAAATATGGAGTACTGGCTCTTTCCCAACATACTACAGGCTGATAATGTGATATGCCTCTCTGTCCCACCATTATACAGGCTATGAACAAAACATGGAGTGCCTGGTCTGTCTCACAATTCCAAAGGCTGCTATATATGGTTTGCAACCCTGTCCCACCATTCTACAGGCTTTTAACACAACATGGAGTCCCGGCTGTGTCCCACAATTATTTAGTGATGCTAATATGATTTCCTAATTTGTCCCACCATTATCATGATTATACAGGCTGTTCACAAAACACGGAGTACTGGTGTCACGTGAAAAATGCTTTCTATTAAAAATGATCTTTTACAGGCATTTGAACACAAACAGTATCACGATGCATGAATTATTCACCGAGAAATAAATGTTTTAGTTAAGCATATTATTCGTGGACTTTTAAAAGGGCGTGTAATTATCACGGACCAGTCTATTTTGCTGACTTTCGTAGGTGATGTCAGCTACGTGCTGACCCAAAATTGGAGAGGGAAACGCTGAAACGCTGACCTTTGAGATAACGCTGACCTTGTTAATTATTTACTTATTAAAGATAAAGGGCACTATTTCTGCCAAATGAATATTGTTTCTGATATTATGTTCACATCAATAGTGTTGAATTACTGTCATCTATTATATCATTGCCATTGTTCATGTCTATAATATTCATTGTCCTTTTTATGCGGAACTGAGAACAAAGTATTTGCCAAGATTTTTCTGTAGATGGCCAACACTTAATAAATTTGATACTTTGATGTCGAAGCAATCTAAACACTTACTCGAACAGATAAGCAAATACCTATATTATGCCTCTGAAAAGCGCATTGTAATAATTAACACATTGATTGTATAACAACTTGTACAATATCATTTTCCGGGTATGAGTATTTATGAACGAAAGATGTCAGAAAATATATAATAATTGCATTCCTCCTTGAAAATAATTGGAATGAACAGATAGTTATATTTATTTGCATTATGTCACCATGAATGGGAGAAAGATTGTATTATTCATTTTGTAATCTATAAACTATTGTAATGGTTTAATGCTGAATAAAATTATGTTATGTTATGTTATGTTATGTTATAATATGCATTTGGATGAAAATTTCAATTAACCATACCCCATCCATTTTCGATTTCCTTTTCAAAGATGGCTGACCAATAGCCCTTAATAGGGAAAACACATTAACATAGTTCCACATCTGTTTGTATGCAACAGAAGTTTTGTTTATAACATCCAAACATTGTTTCAAGCTTAATCGGTAATCACCATCATTGATGACTGTATAAACAATGGGAAAACGGATACACTAAGGCTAAAAAAAAAATGAATACACTGAAACGCTGAAGGCCATTACACTTGTGTACGCAACAAGTAATGACGTACTTCCGCATGTAATTGTATTTATCCACAATATTATCGTTTATAAATGAAAGAAGCTGCTTGAAGATATGTAGAGCATTTTGTGAGTCATATTGCTACCTTAGGGCGAAATAAAAGATGGATGATTAAGTGAAATGCCGATGTCCATTTATAGTTAATAGGAACCACGCAAACACAATTCTTCCATTTGTAAATCTGTCTGTATTTTACGGGTTCGTTGGCGGATTAATGTGTAGTTATTTAGCAATGTAT
>JAWPHD010006610.1:0-142178 GCA_037043455.1 Cyrtodaria siliqua | reverse complement strand
AACCTACAACAACCTCCACACAACACCAAACCTCAAATTCATCTTTACAAAATCCCATATCACCACTACCCCATTTATTTTATTTCACTCTATTTTATTTTATCTTTATTTTTACAAACAACACAACCTCTCTCATCCCCACACCTCCCCCCACCCCACCCCCAAACATACCCAAAAAAAAATCATAAACCTCCACCAACCCTCACAAAAACAAACCTCAAATTTATTCTCAAATCCTATATCACCCCCCCCACCTAACCAATTATTTCTTTAATCCCATCAACAACACTCTTCTAACCAACCTCCCCCCCTCACACCCCAAACATATACCACCAACATTTCAACCTCCACACAACCTCACACAATCATACAATCCAATATCACCCAATACCCTCTATCCACTATCACTTTACCAAATCAAATCTAACTCTAACCCTAATATATCAAATACTCAATACCCTATCCCAAAATTAACTACCAATCAACTAAAAATACACCCAACCTTAACAACCCATAACACCCACAATCTCACCACACCCACATACAATCACATATCATAATCTACCTCTACAAATCCTATTAATTAAAACCCCTCATATAACCCTTCCTACCGATAGTACACTAAAACCTACAACTCCTCAACTCCTCACACACCAGAACCCATCAACACAACCCCTTAACCTTCCTCTAACCTAAAACCACATATACTCAATAAATACTATTCATCGTAAAGCACTTACTACGACCTTATAAACAAGTCATAAAAAGTTTTATATCAACATCGGGTGATGATAACCTGACAGCAAGTTAACTAAACTCGCTCAAATATCTATGCCCATACACTACCATGAGAACTAGTAACAGTCACAAATTGTGGAACAGGCTCATTATTAACAATTGATCATCCTGACTCACGGACAGAATATATTTTAAGTAATCGCCTACATCTTACAATAAAAACCAACACACGCGCCATATAACTATTGTCGCATCAGAACGCAGTAACAACTAACGGTAAGATACAGGAGTGAACGATATGTAAATGTCAGTTTGGATTACATCATCAACACGTAGCAAGTGTTAACCGTTTGGTCAGGCGTTGCATCAATGAGTTATGCTAGCGGATCTGATGCAGTGTACACCGTGGGATCCACACAATCGGAAATCGTAACTGAAGGAACCGTGACTGCTACGAAATCTGCAGCAAATAATAATATGGGGTTCCGTTTAACTCTTCAATACCATTTTGAGATATCACGTATTCGAATATGTGATATCTCCTATTCAAATACGTGATGAGATATCACGTATTCGAATACGTGATATTCGAATACGTGATATCACCTATTCGAATAGCTGATATTCGAATACGTGATATCACCTATTCGTGATATCACGTATTTGAATAACTGATATCACTATTCAAAACGAATATGTGATATCAAGTAATCAAATACGTGATATCACCTATTGGATTACTTGAAATTACGTATTGAAAATGTGATATCATTACTCAGAAACGAATAATGATATCACATACATCAAATAACGCCTTCCTAGCTCCGCGTCGCAATCGGTCCGGTCATTCGACCTGGGTCACTGATCGGTTTGCAGATATTTTAAATAAAGGGTAATGCAATGTGTAATTTTAATATATTTTTTCGGAATTTTTCAGTAGGTGTTACGATATTATTGTGAAATATAATCAACAATTAGTAATCAACAGTTAGTAATAATATGCAAACACACATTGCTTCTTCAAACTATTCAATAAGTATTAATATGTTTATAATTAGATGGAGGTAGAATGTAGTTTCAGAGGTTGTTTATTCGAGACATTGAAACAATTATTAAATAAAAGACCAATGTAAATTGGCCCTTGTATTATAAACATTTTTGTTATTCAGTGCGGAAATAATGTCGGGGATCAGTATGTGTTTACTCGTGTTAAAAACAAATAGGTGTTATCACGTATTTAAATATGTGATATCACGTATTCGAATTGGTGATATCACGTATTTGAATATGTGATATCACATAGTCTGAATATGTGATATCGCGTATTAAGATATGTGATATCACGTATTCAATACGTGATATCACATATTCAAATTGGTGATATCTCAAAATGGTATTAAAAAGTAAACGGCACCCATATAATAACACTTGAGTTCAAAGTGTATATGTTCGTTTGTTTCTGCTGTGTTTTCAATTTGAAATTTGCTAAGCACATCGATGGTTTCATTTAATGTTGACAAACTAAGTAAATAATGAACAGAACTGGATCAACAATGACATGTGTTGACGTCACTGAATTGTTCATATGATTCCTCTCTCGGAATCATTTTTGGTTTGTTAGACAAGACCTGTAGCCATAGACCTGACTCCTTTACTTAGTCCTTATACCTCAATGGAGAGATGTAAATCGATAAAAATAGCGTTGTATCAGAAATATTAGCTTTGTTAAGTTGAAGTTCTTTAGGGTATATATTATTAACCATAGTAGAAAAGAAAGAGTTGTCAGTCAATGAAATCCGACCAGGCGGTCAGGAGAATTAGTCGGGGCAATGTGTATGTATTAAAACCTTAAAGGGCCATAACTGCGCAAAAATCATTCAATCAGAACACAGCAATAACAGGCGCAACTAGCTTGGTACTCATCATCCCCGACAAGATTTGTTGAAATCAGGCATGGAGTGCAGAAGAGACTAGTCTGGACAAAGTTTGTGTATTAAAACATTTAATGGGCCATATCTCTTGCCAAAAAAGCATTCAACCGGAATACGGCGATGATATGCACAACTAGGCTTGATACTGATTATCCTTGTCAATGGTTCAGGAGAACTAGCCCGAACAATGTTCGCGTATCAAAACATTTAAAGGGCCATAACTCCGCCAAAGTCTGTCAACCGGAGCACGAAGATGATATGCACAACCAGGCTTGGTACTCATCATCCCTGCCAATTTCGTTGAAATCAGGCAAGGGGTCCAGGAGAACTAGTCAAGCCAAAGTTTGTGTCACCTTTAAGGGGTCATAACTGTGCCAAAAATCATTCAACCGGAACACGGCGATGATATGCACAACTAGACCTGGAACTGATCATCCCTAACACGTTTCGTTAAATCCGACCAGGGCTTCGGGAGAACTAGTCCAGACAAAGTTTGTATTAAAACATTTAAAGGGCAATATCTCCGCCAAAATCGTTCAAGTGGAACACGATATGTACAACTGGGCTTGGTACTGATCATCCTGCAAAGTTTCCTTGAAATTCGGTCAAATGAAGGCCCTTTCGTATTAATGAGGCAAAATACAAAACAACACTAAATTAAGGGCCATTACTCCATTGTTACTAATCCGATTTGGTTGGTTTTCGAACAACCTGGAAAAGTTTGTTACGGAATTACACGGCATCACATAAGCTCTGCTGGCCTTCGACCAGTTAAAGCTAAAAGCTAACCCTTGAAATAAAGACAAAATTACGCCACAAAACTGTTTATCAAAAAAACTCCACCCAGGTGTTTAGGTCATATAATAATGTACACGTTCAGATTTAAAGTATGGGTTTATTAACGGGTTCTTAAAATATTTGTGATTTGTATATGCGTAAAATGAAATAAGAGTTGATAACATTTAATACTACGCTCAAAGTTTAAGGTTTGGCATCTGTAGGTTTAGAAACGGTGTACGTATGATTGTTGTTGGTGGGATAGCTACTTTAAGCAATCTAAAATAAGAGAGTTGAAGACCTGGATGAATGTTACTTTCTGAAACTATTACCTGAGAGGCCATGTCAGCTAAATTATTATAGCTGAGGTGTTTTCCATTGTCCTCCCGTAAATAGTCAAGTAGATTTCCATTCACCATGAGTTCTGTTATAATCCAGACTGGCTCAGTCACTGTACATACTGCCATCAACTGTACAGTTCGTGTATGTCGTAAAATATGCACTACGTTTGCCTCTGCCAAAAGGTCATCCACGGTCATTTTACCTTGCTTCAACGTCTTTATGGCAACGTCAACTGTGCCTCGCAATTTACCTGGTGAGTGAAAACAATTCAATGTAAAAGAATGTAAACACTCGAATGCTGTTAAAAAGTATATTTAAGTTGTGTTATTTGTTTTATTATTTGCCTTCAAATACGGACAATCTGACAAATGGTAACATCACAGTCAGAAAAGGGAAATCAGTGCATGTAGTTTATTGGCAGATTTGATATTAAACAATAATTCCTATTACACCACATATTTTAATTATCTCATGAAAATAAATCCATTATATTGTTTTTCTCGAATAAACGTATTTTATTCTATTAAATATTCTAAGACACTGGTATTAAATATGAACAGAACAGCACATACATTTTTTTGGTATATCACAATATATAAATACAAATCAATATATACATACATTAGTCACGTGACTAGCGGAACATTGCATAGTACTATTTTGATCATTTCTATATAAAGTAAATAAGCTATTTATTACATTTCTTGTCGAGAAAAAACTATTGTATATATATTTTAAAATCTTTCCAGTTGAGAATGAACAACATAACACAATAATAGTTACGTATATGTAACGGTACTGAGAATACTATTCTTAATATTAGTGTCTTTTTAATGTATAATTACTAACTGCAATAAAACTGATTAATTTTCGGACTGCATTAACCTAAAAAGCTGCCCAAGAGTGCCTGTGGACGCTCTACTTGCTAAAGAAAAATTTTGTGTAGAAAGGGCCATAACTATGTCGAAAATCATTCAACCGGAACATGGCGAAGATCATCCCTGCCAAGTATCGCTAAAATACGGCCAGAAGTTCAGGAGAACTTGTCTGTACAAAGATAGTGTATTAAAACCTTAAAAGGGCCATAGCTCTGCCAAAAATCATTCAACCGGAACACGGCAATGACATGCACAACTAAGCTTTGTACGCATCATCCCAGCCAAGATCGTTGAAATCCGGCCAGGAATTCAGAAGAGACTAGTCTGGACAACGTTTGTGTAATTAAACATTTAAAGGGCCATAACTCTGCCAAAAATCTTTCAACCAGAACATTGCGATGACATGTACAACGAACAAACATGGTAGAGGACCATAAGACAATGCTACATACACAATATCAGACCTCTAGTTCTTGTAGTTTCGAAGAAGAATTTTTAAGGTTATCCCTACATAACTCTGTGTAAAATATGAGACTTCCGGGGAGGGGCTATTTATGATCACAGGTCATAATTTGAAAAAAAATGGTAGAGGCAAAGCTACATGCAAAATATCAGACCTCCAGGTCTTGTAGTTTCGGAGAAGATTTTTTTAAGGTTTTCCCTATATACCTATATGCAAAGCATGTGACCTCCGGGATGGGGTCATTTATCATCCCAGGATAATCATTTGAACAAACATGGTAGAAGACCATAAGGCAATGTTACATACAAAATATCAGACCTCTAGGTCTTGTAGTTTCGGAGAAGAAGATTTGTTTAAGGTTTTCTCTATATACCTCTATGTAAAGCATGTGACCCCCGGCGCGGGGCCATTTATGATCCCAGGGTCATCATATGAATAAACTTGATAGAGGACCATAAGACAATGCTATATGCAAAATATCAGACCCTATAGGTCTTGCGATTTCGGAGAAGAAGATTTTCTAGGTTCTCTATATACCTCTGTGTAAAGCATGTGACCCCCAGGGCGGGACCATTTATAACCACAGGCTCATCATATGAACAAACTTGATAGAGGACCATAAGACAACGCTACATGCAAAATATCAGACCGATAGGTTTTGTTTTTTAAATAAACTGATAAGACCCAGGGCGGGCCAAATTCGATGCCAATGCCATCATTTGAACCAAATTGAGAGAGGACTTTATAAGGAAGCTTCAGACCAAATTTGGTGAAAATCTGTCAAGCGGTTTCAAAGAAAAAGTTGTTCGAAGAAAATGTTAACGGACGGACAGACGACGACGGACGACAGACGACGGACACTTCGCCATGACATAAGTAAAAAAACATGCTAGATCTGACATAATAATGTTTAATGATAAGACTCTTTCTAAAATGAATGTAGCATGGGCTAATAATTATGAAATGATTCTCCTCTTCTATATCTTTAGTATTACAACATGGGCAATAATGTTCATTTCTTGGAATTATATTTCTAGAATATCTCTCAGTTTGAATTCTAAAAGATTGCGCTGAAATTCTAAATCGTGTTATAAAAATACTTCGAGAACTTGGTAAAATATCTAGATGCGTTGAAATTGTTATATGATACGCTTTTTTCACATTAATGTTATCATTCGTAATCCAGTTTAGTCCCCAGACTTATCTCCCGTTTAGTTATAATATCAAAACAACAACATACTAATGCTGTCACTAAATGGCAAGACAGTAGTAAAATAAAGGCTCCATAATTCATTTGTTAAAAAAGTAAAATAATTGATAATTAAGCAAATAACAAACCAACGTTTTCAATTTGCCTGCCTGTAAATTGCAAAGAACAAACTTATACTTTCTGGAACGCATGTAAATTAAGATATTTTTCTCTATTTTTTGTTGTGAAAAAGTCGTTTGATAATATTTGACCTGCACATGCGTATTACATTATGTATGACTGATGCGACACATAGCCTAACATGTCCAATGTGATTTACCATGAATTGATTATTTTACAGAGAATATAAATTCTGTCTTCAATAGTTAATAAAGAGATCCACTCTTTCAACATATTCAAATTCTTGCAAATATGTTTTTTTTATTATATTACTAAAAAGTCTTTAAACGCACATACCTACACACACCTCACCATATTCGCCACCATATTCGCCACCAAGTTGCTTCTTCAGAAGTTTAACAGACTCTCTTTTCACTTCATAGTCACGGAGATGAACCGCATATTCACATAGACTAACCAGTGATCGCACCTTGTGACAAGAACCATCCGGTTGACTGCACTTGTCATCAGTGCCTCCTGCATGGTAGCACAACAATCAATACATATTATTTAATGTAATCAAATATATCTATATAATCAGAAGCAGAAGATAACGACGACGACGGACGACGGACAGACAACGGACGGACGACGGACAAAGAGTGATTCCAAAACATCACATTGAGCTTTCGGCTCAGGTGATCAAAAACACTGACAGATGACAACGATTTTTGAATTTTAAAGTCCCGATGAGTTTCTTGCATTTGAGATTTACTAAAAAATGGCAGAGAAGTAATTGATAATAGAGTATACAAATTCACCGCATAAGAAGTTGCTCGGGGAACATCCCCATCCAAGTGGGGACATCCCCATCCAAGTGGGGATAATTAACAATATCAAAATTAAAATCATCTCTCTTGTCATAGATTTTGCTAATTATTTTACCATTTTCAATCGAGAGATCTAAATCAAGAAAAGAAGCGTTATTATCAGATATATTTTCTTTATTAAGCCGAAGTTCTTTAGGATAAATTGATCAAAATCGGCGGTTTATGAGGAGAAGTCGGGTGATCTAAAAAAGGCCAAGATGAATAAACGCAATCTTCTATTTTAATTGTTTAGGAAAAAGCCTTGAAGAGTATTTAAGATGTGTTCCATTGCTTTAACACTGCCTTCAAGATTAGAGATTGGTAATATCACGGTCAGATGTATAGATATAACCATCCTTTAAAGGAACACACGGCAATCTTGAGATTTTTATCAAACATTAAATTTAGCATCTCGATTTATTAATCTAGTATTATTTTGACGTTAAACCTGCGTGCATATAATTAAATAACATTTGAGTTTTATATTTTCCCTTCATTGTTCTGTTAAGTGTTTAACATTAACATATTATATTTATTTATTGAAATAAAGTCATCAGTTAGTACGTGTAAATATAGATATGAAAATCGAACAGGAAAAGCAGCATTCAAGGACGACAGACAACCACAAACACACACAGAAGCAATGAACAAATATAAAGATGAATAAAAGGCAAAAATAAGACATCACAAACACAAAAGGGTTGACAATAGGGCTACCGCCTCGGAATGGTCAGTGGTAAATTAATATTACTGATTGCAAACCTACAAGTTATGTCAAACAAACTAACAGGACGCCGCGACCTTTAAAAGCATTAAGACTGCAACGTGTAAGGGTTAAACATATTTTGGTAAGCTGTTAAGGCATTTAATGTATAGCTAAATAATAATTGTATAATTGATTTCAGTAGCTTAAAAACACATGTATAATATGTCCCTACCCTACTTATATTGAACAATTGTATATCTTGACTCCAGAGACAATCAAAAGCAACGATTAGCGGCATGAAACGAATAAATGGTGTTTTGCGGCACCTCGAATTGTGCACAATGGTGAAATGGAATTATATTATAATCAGTTCTCAGCATTCTTAATCTTGTCTTGCCGCTCGTCGAAATCTAAAATTTTGTACGAATTATGGTGAAATGGAATAAATTTATTTTAATATTCTTAAAACAATTTCATTACATATATCATTGCTATGTTTCGGTAATTTTAAGAAAAGTAAGTTTATGTTTAAAGGGACTGTAGGCGATCTGAGGGAGTGATTGGTGTCATGAAAAACCTCATAGTGTGCATCAATTTCATATGACGAGTTTACAGCATATGAATTACATTAGGCCGCATGTTACTATTGTTTATAAAAACGTTTGCTCTGGAAATGTCGACGACTCGGCTGGTTGTTGTTGCTAAATCAAAAATATTAATTATAAATTGAGTTTATACTGCTAAGAGTTGTATATATAATTCAAATAGAGTGCATGTCGCACACAACACAACACAAATATCATTAGGAAACGTGAAGCATCATAATTATGAATTAATATTAATGATTTATACACAAAACTAGCCGTATCGTTCAGTTTTCCAGACAACGCTTTGGCATTAACAATATTTAAATTGCATGGTGCATGGGGCCTAGTTTAGTACTTAATATTATGCACATTGAAGATGAAACTGAAACAAAGTATGACGGTTTTAATCGTATTTGTATTGGCAAATGATTCGAGATCGCCTCCCTTTAAGAAAAAATACAACAAAAACAGTCAGCTTAATGTAATCATGTAACAAGTTGGCTAACATGTATTGCTTTAAAAATGTATGTACTATCAAAGATGGAAAACACAAAAAAAACGAACATGAAGCAACTTTAAGGATGCTTCACTCCAATATGTATATATGTATATTGCATAGTTGTGGGGGAATCCTAAGCTAAATATAGAAGGGGAATTCCAGATGAGCCTGGACACAAACTTAAGAAACGAAAAATAAAACAATAAGAACATTTTAAGATATTTATTAGCTAAGATCTCAACTAAGATGCTTTATGAATAGGAATTTGACTTAAGACAAGAATAAATCTTACCTAAGTGGAATTTGCCAATCTTAAATTGAAGTTGAGACATCTTAAGAAGCGTTAAGAATACGGGCCCAGTGTACAACTAACTACGGTAAGGATTACGGTAAGGATTACGGTAAGGAGTACCGACTAAAACAGAGGGGTTTCTTAACGGGCTGCTCGATCAAGCGTTTGCGCATCGCTGTATATATAGGTCAATAATATTTATCATTGGCACTACTTGAACATGCAGGAAAAGTGAGTGGTCTGCCTCCACTACAAAAAACCGACGTCATATAGAGTCTAGAATGGGCTGAAAATGACGTAAAACACCATTCAACCAACCAACCACCAACCAACCAGCATTATTTTAGAATACACTAGTTGGCTATCATGAGACGATGAGACGGTTTGCAGAGCAATATATCATTTTTGTCAACGATTGAAATATTTGCATTTCATTTGATACTTTCTGTTGAAAAAAATATAGCGTTTAATTTAGAAGAAACTTCACTTTTTAGTTTTCTAGTGGCTTCTCTTTTACTTTTTCATCATTAGCATTTTTGCTGATATTATTATAGCGACCGTAAAATAATGTAAATACAAGAATTAATTCAATTTGTTTTCGGTGTTTATGCGGTTTTAAACGCCGGTAGTAATTGGAAAAATTCACAAAGCACGTTATTTCGACGTATTTGCGGGTTTAAACGCCGTAGATTACCGAGCTCAAACAAATATTTACCTAATTTAATAACCATAAAAAACTAACGCGATTTATGGAATACGCCATTTATTACCGGCCTTTAAAACCGCATAAAGGCCGAAATAATGCGAAAGAATTCTTTAATGAAAAAGCATTCATGTATAACATACATTGTAAAAGAAAACTAACCTTAAATATTGTGTATTTAAGGCGATAAGCGCACGTGATGCACGATCTTTCAGTTTTCCAAAACTCCACAGGGTTCTGTGTTTTTCTTATTTGCGTTATCTCTAGAAAAAATACTCTGTGATAGGAGTTATTATCGGCGAATCACTTCTCTGTACACCATTCATAGAAAAACAGAAGCAGACGAATACTTGTTTTACGGCCGGTCTTATACGTTCCACCTCCGTATGTAACCGGCTACTTCAGAGAGAGGCTCTTTCTTTTGATGGCAGTGTATCGTTTTCAACCGGATCATCTCATGGACCTTCGACAGCGACTTTTTGGGCATGATCAAAATGTGTTTGCAGGGAAATTTCTATTTTAACTCTACTCATGTCATCTAATCGCTTCCAATTTTATGAAATGACCGGGAAAACACCAGAGGCAATTTTAGTGTGGGTTACGAGTTCAATCACACGATTATTCTTTTTTTGTACCGCTACTGAATTCCACAAAACAATCTTGGTTTTATTTAGTAAATATTCAATAATGGTTGGTGTGTTATGTTTGTCAACATAATTATTTTGTGCTTTATAGGCTAAAAGTGCATGGACATTGTCCCTTTAAGTTACTTAAAGCCCCAAATACTTCTCCCAGGGAGAAAATTTGCGTTATGTATTTTGAGACGGTCGTAGCAGCATGTTGACCGGAATTTAAAGGTCAAAGCCTCCTAAAATATGCGACTGCATAGCATCACTGTATAAAAGAGAGTATGATAATGGACCTTTGGAAACGGCCGAGCACGACACATACGAAATATTGCAGTCTCGGTTTGATTAAGACAGATGGATAATTTATACCAGCATAGTATAGATATCAAATGGCATTGAATCGAACAAAACCTAATGAAGGAATTGAAAGAAAACATAATCAAAATAATTAAAAACATATACTATGTATGGTCAACTACGGATTTTAATATATCCCCCCCCCCCTCCACCCCTCCCCCCGCCCCACAAAAAACAACACTGAAACTTCATTCTCTATAATGACTTCAGCACAACCCATAACAAGATACATAGTTTGGAAATATTCATTGCAAGATTATACTATACATTACTATGAATCTTTTTTTGTAAACATATTGATTTAATTTGTTTAAATGTTTTTTTTGATACTTAGTCTGACAGTCCATCTTGTATTGAGGGAAAATTATGACTTTTTATTTTAAATTAAACTAGCATCATAGACTTTATAGGTATATGCTAACATATAGTTTTATGTTGATTTTAAATATATAACTATTAGTTAATGTATTATGTCTTGTACAGTTTTTATGCAGATAAATACAGTACTTCTTGGGTGTATAAACTTTGCCGACAAGTGCATGGTTAATAATGACCACAAACTGTGATAATTGCCAATTAATCTGCAACATTACCAGCCTTCCCTGTCACTTATATTTGGGGGTTTAAAGAGAAATTCTCTCCGTAAAAGACACCTTCTTTGAATTTTCTGCAGTATGTGTCTGATATTAGACATAAACTGTCAAAAGCTTGTGAGGTATTTATAGTCTCAAATCATCTTAATCAAAAATGAAAACAATGTATAGTTTGACTGCACAAAAATGAAATTTAAAACCTGGTGATAAAGGTCTTGCTTTATTACCTATTCCTGGAAAGCCTTTACAGCCAAGGTATCATATTCCTTTTACATTAGATAAAATGATCAGTGATTTAAATTATAGAATCAATACTCCTGGGAGATGATTGTTAACTTTGTCATATGAATATGCTAAAAGGATACTTTGACAAAGAGAGCCTTTTTTAACATTCAGATAATGTAGTGTCTCTGTCCTATGTGAAAATTCCAACGACGAGATAAAAAATGAGATGAACTTTTGGACAAAATTGGATTTGGTATAGCTAATCTACAAAACAGTGACATTTTGAAAAACCTTGACGAGAAACTGTGACAGATAGAACCATTACATTTATGGTAATATCTCGTTTACTGGCTGAACAATCTTGAAATGTTTCAAGTGTGCTCACTAATTTGTATATATTTAATCGGTATCGTGGAAAAACATCAATCTATATGCATAGTGACTAATTTTGACGTGAAAGTGTACACATAAGCGTGAAAATGGTCAGAATGTGAAAACTGTCGTAAATGTAATAACATTTTACGATATAAAAAATTATGTGAAACTTACCAAAACTGTAAAGACACCTTGTTATAAAAGTGAAAACGGCCTAGTGGCAATTGTAATACAATTTCACTATATACGTGGAAACTGTTTTCTACCACAAAGGTGATATGGTTGCATTTGAAAAAAAATCGAAACCTCTTTTTTCTTCGTGTTTTTTTTTTAAATGTCGAAATCATTACGCGCGCGTGTGTGTATATGAGCCGAGCGCTCTTGTTGTCATTCACCAAAAACAAACTTTTGTATTTGTAGCTGAGCTTATGGGATGACCGTTGTCCGTCCGTACGTCCCTCATCCTTCGTCCGTCCGTTAACTTATTTTTGTGGAAGCTCTAGCCCCTCCACTTTTCATTCGATCTTACCCAAACTTACACATCATTTTCGATATCTACTCTACTAGTTGAGTTATTTGCCTTTGAAATGGCAAAAATACATAATTTTGCTTTGTGGGCACTGTAGATCCTCCATTTTTTTTCTGATTATAACCAAACTTACACAGTAGTTATATATCTATACGATTTCGAATGTGTTTTTGAACCAACAAGATTCAATTATTTGCATTGAATTGGAAAACACGCGTAATATATCTATAAGGTCTTGAACCACCCAGATTCAGTCGTCAATCGCTGAGTTACGGCCCTTCAATTATCGAAGATGTTATAATTTGCCATTGTTACTATAACAAGAGGGCCAAAATGGCCCTGAATCGATCACCTGAGGATCTTCCCAATAATGATATAAGTGTCCCTTCTCAAATGCTGACCGAAGATCTTTTAAGTTTTTCCCTATGTATATACAAAATGTGGACCCTGGTGGCGCGGTCATCTTTGACCCCAGTGACTATAATATGAGTGAGCAAACGTGATAGTTCAGGGTTTAGCGACCATTGATACTATTAAAGAACAAGAAGCCCATGTCCTGTGGATGCTCTATAAGCAAAACTGTCTCTTATATCAAAGGGTTTCATCATTAAATTCCCTTAATACTTTTTTTACAAGTTCAAAACACAACAACACCCACATCCTAACGTTTAACCCACGACCCTATGATAACAATTAAAAAACACCAAAAACACACCATGAAAACTTGCTCACAGTAATAATTAAAAGAAAGATAAATAAAACTGAAAAATAAATAAAATAAACAAAAAATTTGTTTCTTTAACAGCCAAACATAAAACAATAATAAAAATGAGGAATTAAATTTTTTGAAAATGTTTACCTTCAGTGGGATTTGAACCCACGACCCTAGGTTCCGTTTGTACAAGCAATATTAAATATTTTTTCTATGGCGGTCGCATTGACCTAATTTTAACAAATCTGAAGTCCATTCGCCTAAGGATCGTTCATGTAAAGTTTAGTTCAGATATTGATCAAAATTGACTAAACGGTATCTGAGATGTTATAACTCTATGCAAAACTGTGATCCCCATGGTGGGGACAGATATGACAGGGTCACCATTTAAAAAGCTTGGTAGAAGACCATAAGCTAATAGTAAATTCAAAATATTAAACCACTGGCTCTTGTAGTTTCGGAGATTTGTTTAAAAGAGTTTCCCTATATAAGGCCATGTAAAACATGTGACCTCTCGGGCGTGGCCAAATATGACTCAATGTCATGGATCTATTGTTCGTGGGTAGAACTAGTACAGTATGCTTCCCACCATCAGTAAGAATCGACACTCTCACTTCAGCGACGACGACGAAGAAGAAGAAGAATGATTATGAAAAATATAAAGCTTTGTTTGTTGGTGACCAACAACAGCGCTTGTAAGCAAACATAAACAAACGTGCGCGCGCTCGTAAGGATTTTGACATTTAACAATCTCACAAAGAGTAAAGGAGAGAAGGAACATGTTTTCATGTTAACGGTTTTCATTAGCTCTACTGGCCGAAGGCCAGCAAAGTTTATAAGATGGTGAGTTGTCCGTCACGATTTATCAGATTGTTAATATTGGAGAAAGCTCAAAAAGTTAAAAAACTGTCCAAATCGGACTAGTAACACCAGAGTTATGGCCCTTGTTTTGCTGAAAAATGCCATATTCTGCCTTGTGAACACTCTAGCACCTTTTGCATTTGATTTTAACCAAGCAATACCAGATTATTGATAGTGATGAAAGCTCAGACAAGTTCGAAAACCAGCTATATCGAACTAAGAACACCAGAGTTATGTGCCCTTGAATTATTGAAAAATTTTCATTTTCAGCCCTGTCCTTCATTTTTCACTATCAAAATTTAACAGATTGTTGATATTAATGAAAGCTTGGGCAGTTTCGAAAACCAGGCTATATCGGACCAGGAACAACAGAGTTAGGTCCCCTTCGATTATTGAAAAATGCCATTTTCAGCCTTGTGAACACTCTAGCGCCTTCATTTTGTATTCTATCTTTTACCAAACTTGGTCAGCTTGCTGATATCAATGAAAGCTTGGACGAGTTTGAAAAACAGATTAGCCAGATCGAACCAGTTACTCCGGAGTTATGGCCCTTTTTCAATATTTAGTAATGTACACTGGAAACCCCAGGGGTCGTGGGCTCAAATCTCACTGGTGGCATATATTTTTTATTTTTTTATTATTTTTTTCTCATAAGAAACCTTAGTTGATGGGTTCAATGTTTCTTTAATTGGGAGATTAGGGGCCCTTGTTGGAACAGTTTTACATAGAGTTCTATGGAATAACTTCAAAAGTCTTCTTCTCTGAAACTACAAGAGCTAAAGGTTTACTATTTTTTATTTGTTATCAACGTATGGATCCTCTACCAATTTTGTTCAAATGGTGACAATGGGATTCAAATTTGACCCCGCCTGAGGGCTCACAGTTTTACTAGACTTATATAGGGACAAACTTAAAAAATCTTCTTCTCTGAAATTACAAGAGCCAACTGTTTAATATTTTGTATTTACACTCAGCTTATGGTCCTCTACCAAGTTTGTTCAAATGATGACCATGGGATCAAATTTGGCCCGCCCCTGTGTCACATGTCAAACTTGGTTTGAGTGTTTATATAAACGAAAGTTTGATTTGTTTTAAAGCTAGCCAAGCTTAAGCCAGATACATCCCTCTCCCTATATCTTGGTAATTGAAGACACTATATAAAAAAAACTAGTTTGATACTGCCATATCTGACACACAATCCTTCTATCCCCCAACCCCACCCACTCCACCTCACCACACCATGGACACCATATAGCCAATAGAGCGATACAGGCCCTCTTGGGCCTCTTGTTTGTTTACGTTTGTGGTAGAAACAAGTGTTCGCGTAAATGGTAACATTGTATTACATTTGTCATCAGGTCGTTTTCACTTTTATAACAAGGTGGTTTTATATTTATGGTAAATGTCACATATTATATAGTAAACTTGTATTACATTGATGATATTTTCACGCTTAGGTTCCTACACTTTGTTTATTGCGCACAACTTAGTAAGCTTACATTCAATAACTCGTCTATTTTCTACTAATATGCACTAGAAACGTATTGACATAATCTGCATACATCTGAAAATCTAATTATACTACAGGTTGGTAATATCGATCAATACGAATTGCTATAAATTAAATTAAAATAAGTAACCTTTCGTTCTCGCTTGAATATATGATTCGAGTTAAAGCCATAACCAACGTTGCGATTGCTGATAAGGAGCAAACAATCCTTAAATTAGTGAGAATGTGAACAAAAACTTAATTTCATACACTTATACTTTGGACTTTCTATGTTTATGTTTATTGGCATAGTTTCTAGAAATTTCAAACGATCTTTCTGCAAAGCAAAATATTACGTAACAGATATTATCACCGTGAAATGTTGCTACTTACCGCCATCGTGTGATGTATCAACCGTTTTCAACATGAACTGGTGAACATGAAATTATAAATAAAGACACCCAATAAAATACAATCGATTTAAGTATTAATAGTTGCAGCATCATTAAAGACCACAACTCCGTTAAAACAAAACTCCGCTAAAGTTCACAAATCCGCTGAAGTACACACAAATGTCCACCAAACATATTTTCGCTGAAGATGGCAAACATTTTCGCTAAAAGTAGATATAAAAGTCGAACAGGACATGTAGCATCCAAGGACCACTAGTAAAGTCGACAAAGTAAACTCAGTCGACAAAACTATTTTAGCTAAAGCAATATGAACTGTTTTCACATTTTTAGACGTGTTTCAAAGTGCCACTTTCCACACCGACCCCGACCCCACTCCTGCTGCCTTTTGTTTCACTCCAATGACCACCATCACGTGCTAAAGGACAAGTGTGCTGTCCTTTTACTCTCAAAGTTCAGCGGGGAGGTGGGTATTAAAGGTCCTTACTTTTATATTTGGTATATATGATTAACAAGTGCCCGTCAAAGGGTGCGTACTGGTCGGTCATCTTTGAAAACAAATCCAAAATCGATGAGATATGGTCAAGTAAATGTTTCAACCAAATGCATATTTTAAGCATGAGCAATGTCAACCATATAGTACATGACAGTAATTCAGCCCTATTGATGTGAACATAATCTCAGAACTGAAAAATACTTATATGGGGTAAAGTATGCGCTTTATATTCGAAAATTTGGTGCAATTTTACTTAAAATTGTTTTGTTTTTATGTGAAATAAATTGGCCCGTAGAATAGTCCATTTATCCAGCGAGTGCCGAAGAGACATCATTTCTGAATGATATGAGCCATTTTATCCAATCATCCAAATTTTGAAGTATATTAATTTAAAAAAGGAAAGATTTTCTTTATCTGCCACGTGCATTCAATACACACATGATACACATGAAAAGCGCGCACTTACCTTGTAAATTGAAATGTGTATGGTGAAACATCCGGATGAATAGTTAATTTGATCTCTTTTATAAATTGTTATTTGATTTAGACCGTTTTTGTTCGAATGCAGACATGCCTAATGATAAAATAATATTGTTGTGCAATGTTGCTGTTCAAAATAGTCACTCAACTGTGTTTAACACATCCATAAATATAGTTGCCGGTTACAAAACTTTGACAGAGAAAATCCGTCAATGTCACCATACTATAGCATTGGAATTATTTTGAAACCACACGTCACTGAAAGAAAATATTTGTTTTTCAATACAATGGTGTACTTTGAAATGTGAATAATGTGATTAAGGGGGCCCTCTGGTGAATATCAAAACAGATAGAATTTTTTATTTCCCTGTTTTTTATGAAGACTAACATAATACTAGTTAGTTTCTGGGAAAATAATGATGTGTTGGTGATTTAACTTTTTAGCAATATTAATCTTTAGCTATACACTCCCAATGTGGGGTTTTAAATTCATAATCAGCTGAAAATTGGGTATGGCTTTAGAAATCACCTAATATTTTATGTAAAAAAAAGAAACAAATGAAAAAAAACTTATGAGAAGCTAAACAGGTATCAATACAAAAGTAAGAAAACCCTTAAAATAATAAAAATAGGAGAAATCTTTGAAGTTTTCAATTTCAGCACACCTTCTAATGAAACAAAAAAATCACAGAAAATTGCATTTTTGGGCAAATTTTGGGCAAGAAAAACTAAAAAAAAATCAGATGAAATTTGTAATAAACTGGTATATAAATAGAGAATTTTAAGTTTATCAAATAAATGTGATAAAAAGTATATGTCGGTGTTCATCTAAAAGAGTTACAATTAAACATGTTAAAGACCCATCATTTTATTACAGAAAAATATAGATATGTGCTTTGGTTTTATTTATTATGTCAAAGTCATTTAAATGACTGGCATACATACAGCTGATATACAAACATCACATCTAATTGAATTACAAACAGTGTATCAGTATATAATATACACAATATGACCAAAATACGTTAAAAGAGATGTTAATTTACCCCACCCACTTCATTTTGTATGGTATATTTTACCCGACTGTTGTATTTGCTTGTGTATACTGAAATAGCATCTGCCATGTTAGAATTAAAATTAATGTTAACACAATGTTATATCAAATCCAAATAATCTATCTCTAAGTGTGATATAACACACAATATACAACAGTTTGTTAATCAGAAGCATGTTATTGATTCACTCGTGTTTTTAGCCCTCGTGATATAATACCTGCACATATGATCTCACAACTGTGGCAAAGTGTGCGATATACCATTATTATGAATGAATCAAACCCGAACCCTGGTATGTCGCACAATATACCAAAGTTTAGAGATCAGATGTGTAGGAATTATATCTCGAGGCTAAAGCCCTCGGGGACATATAGGATCTCAGGGATGATAGTGGTTGAAATGAAAACTGACATATAATAATTTATAATTATCGAACCTACATCAATGTGTGGGGTTCATGATTGAGAACATGTATACTAAGTATCAAGGATGTATGACTAATGGTTACTGGTATATGAGCTTGCCAGAATTGTTTAACGGCTCATCAACACATATAGGTTATTTAGAGCCCCACCCATAAAAAAAAGCAGGAGGATTTATGTCCCCTTACGATGGACGAGGCTAATTGGAAATGACGAACACTGAGGAAACTCAATGGCGCCGTTGAGGCTTGAACCCAAATCCTGTGCTTTTAAGTGCACTGCACTATCCACTATACAGGAACTTGACAAAACAAGTATAACGGCTTAATATGTCAAACTAGTATAGACATGGAAATATCAGTTTCCAGACTGTAATTAGTGGGAAGCGGTCACTAAGTCGACCTTGAACTAGAAGTGTGTTCCATCATCCATGGAACACTTGCTTCGCCTGCTGACAGTGCTGTGTGCTTATTTCCAAGGTTAGGTTGCAGGTTAGGCTGATAGAAAGGGCATAACCCTGCCAAAATGAAAGTCAGAGGTGCACATGTGTAACAACATTTCTTGAGATGAAGATGAGTGTGAAGTTTCATGAACATAATTAAAATACTTTTCAATTGATGGCCAAGGTTAGGTTGCAGGTTTAAAGCATGACGGACGGACGGACGAACGACGACGGACAAAGTGATCGATAAGTGTATGCCACCCGAGGCAGATAACACAAACATAAGTGTTCAGTTCTCATATAAAAATATCCGTCATGCGGCTATTTTTTATGCACTCTTCAACCCAATGAATTTTACTTGACCAGGCTAGACCAGTGACATTTGCTTTATCAGAGGAGTACCGCTAAGTACAGCAAAACATGTTTCGAGATGCTAATTTCAGTGCTTGATGTTCACTTCGAGATTGCCTGTCACTTTAATTACAAAAGATCTATTTCAAAAGCTCGAATAAACAATAAATAGATTAAAATGACCTTGTGTTCCTAAAAGTCAGTTTTTCAGTTTCAGATACATGTACGCAAATGGAAACTTTTTTTTTTTACACAGATCCAACTGAACCAAAGAAAAAATAATACAATATTTTATTTATATTATATTATTTTATTTATATTATATTTATAAACTAAACATCTATTAAATACCACAATCAACCGTCATATATGGCCTAAAATGTGTTAAATGATGTAAAACACCAAAAGTTATTTTGAATGTGAGCAGTATGACATTGTATACATTTGGTGTTTTTTAACAGCTTTACACATTATATAAATCTCTGTGAGGTATAATTATGTTCATTTTGGTTCTTTAAAAAAATAACGTCTGCTCAGTCCTCGGGATTGCCAAATAGAAGTCACCATCATGATCAGACGAACACATCTCAAGCGAGATACGCAGTAACAAGTATACACTGTAACACATCAGCCCGAAGAAAAATTAACCGCGTTTCTGATTTGGCCTAATTAAATTAATATATTTCCTGGAGTTTAGAATCTTGCGATCACAGTATAGTCAACTTTTTTGGTTAAATCCATGTCTTTCTGGGTTGCATTGGTATTTGAAGAACGAAGGGTATCTCTAAACCAGATGATGTGTCTGAAATGAACAAAACAAGTTGTTAAAAAGGATGGTGGGGAAAAATATATAAGCCATATGATATATGCATGGAATTTCACATGAATCGACAGAGTGTCCTGTTATTTTTAAAGGGAATTTATATACCGTATTTCCTCTAATAGTAGCTCCCGGGCGCTATGCAAAGTGCGAAGGGGGGCGATACTATTATGATACAAATTTTCAATATATTTCAGTTCCTTTCCCCGATTGTTTCCTTATAGAATTACTGTACGGGCATCTTTTACTGTTACACTGGTATTGACTAAACCTAAACCCGACAATGTACTGAGTATATTACTGTCACCACTCTGCATCTGTATGATACACATTTCCGTCAAACTTGACAATTACAACACGTGTTGGTTGCGTATAAATTAAATAATAATAAAAGAAACTAAATAGTAAAATGAAAGAAACAAGATAAATAAAAGTGGTAATTTGTATTGATGATGATAGCGCTTTAAGGTTTATGTCATAGACCATACTGGTGTCGAAGGTAAAAAAATCCCATTATCAAATCCATTAGCGGTAAAGACGAAAAACAGTGTGTTTTTTAGGAACTTTTAGATTTTTTAAGAAGGTAAAGTTTCTTAAAAGAGGTGGGGGTGCTTCTATTAGGGACGGTGCTTCTAATATAGGAAATACAGTATTATTAATTTAATATATAATAGGTAAATTTACATCACAGAGAAACGTGAACGTATTACCATCAACTTGTATGGGTTTTGTGTGATAATTAGAACCTCAGAAAATCATCTATTATTTATTAAACTCTTTAGCAAACATTATTTGGTGCTCGACAAGCTGTCGCATTGTATCTTTTTGCAAACTTGTTTAATAATTCTATAATAAATCAGCACTCGATCATATAAGATCAGCTATTATATCTGCCAAGAAATTAATATATAATCATTCTTCTCCCATTACCACTAAACTTGAATCAACAAAATATTTTTTACCAGTATGGTGTCGGGGAGTCTTAACTCTTACCTAGCATTGCAGAGTTAGTTACGTTGAACTTTTGGGCATTACAAATATGGTTGTACGGACATAACAAAAATGAAATCTTGATTATTTAATTATTACACGTCTTTCATATTCAATGTGTGTTTGTGACAACAGATAATATTTTTATTTATTGACTTGGGGGAAATGGGTAGATTTGGGTGTTTCGTGACACCCGTTAGAAGGAATAGTTAAGGTACCACATGATATTGTGGCTACTTCATTGGTTTAGATAGGAAGTTTCCACTCTGTTTGTTGTTATTTCAATATTTAAAACCAGATTTTTTCCCTCCTGACAAGATATGACGTGGATATGGGTGTAGAACCACTGTTCTGACTTATTTTATAAATGAAAGTTTAAACATGTTCAGGTAAACTGTTGTTACTCATTAAAATGTGAAGCTTTTTTAATAAATCGTATAATTAATTTTTGGCATTTTATTTTTTGTATACCATAAGAACTTAAGAACTTCATGCTCCCCGAAAGATGTCGGTACTGAAACATTTCAGGGTAGCATATAGTCCAACCGTGATATATTACAAGATAATTCACCGTAAACGATGTTCTATTTCTGTTCTAATACCCCTAAAATGTGAAAATAACGCACACATCTCATTCTGATATCTTTCGCATTGCTTTGCTGACTCTCCTAACGTTGCAAACGTTACAGTGATATCTTTCGCATTGCCTTGCTTATTCTTCTAAAGTTGCAAACGCTACAGTGATATATCGTTGAATGTAACGAGAATTGCATCAAGAATTGCAGGGCAATCCATAGACCCCACCGGCCCAGACAAACATTTTCCAGACATTTTCTATGATGGAGGTCAAAAATCAAGGTCAAGGTCACAATGACCTTATTTCGGTACGCGACACACCGCTATCCCAAGACGTATTCACATACCAAATTTGATATCTCTCTAAGTGTTATAGTATTGAAAATACTGTCCGGACGTCAAGGTTACTATGACCTTATTTTGGTATGCGACACACCGCTATCCCAAGATGTATTCACATACCAAGTTTGGTATCTCTAAGTGTTATAGTATTAAAAATACGGTCCGGATAAGAATTTTCTATGACAGAGGTCACAGGTCAAGGTCACGGTGACCTGTTTTTGGTACGCGTCACACCGCTACCCCAAGTATATCCACATACCAAGTTTGGTATCTCAGTCTTATAGTATTAAAAATATGGACCGGACAAGCATTTCGGAAAGACGGACGGACGAACAGGGTGCAAACCTATAGTACCCAGACGGTGGGGGACTAATTAACTGACAGGTGAAATCAGCAGTTACATTATGCTCAATGTTGAAAAGTCTTGCAACCATATTTACCTGTTGCTAACTTTGTGTTGGCATCCCAAATTCTATTGTGCCTCTTCCCAGTTGGTACATTGTTAGTGTAGCCGCACTGTGTATTACTGCATGGAACTGATAAAAAGAAGAATTTTCAAAACTGATTACTAACTTCCCTGGTAAGGATGTATTAATTACTTTCAAATATTCAGAGGTTGGGGACAGTATGCTTATATAAAAAAATATTATTATGATCAGGATTTTCATTTATAAACATTAATAAAACATACATCAGAGTGGTCATAGCTATTGAAATCTAAGAGTCAATAACTTGTCAGCCCCGAGCTATCGGCTTGCGGGTTAAATTGTCAACAGTTTACAAGTAAATTTGTTTGCGTACAATTTCAGAGATGTATAGCTTTAATACACGATAAAAATTCAGAGATGAAAAGTGTATTTAAACCTTGTGTGAACAATGAAAGGTTTAGAATGTTCTGTGTCTGAAAAGTTGACTGTCCGATTAGTGCATCTGAAATGTCACTTGCTTCTCACCAATGGGACTAGGGTTCAATTCTCGGCCGGGACATGTGAGGTGACACGGTGGTCACCAAATCAGACAGGCTTGTTTTCTCCGATTATTTCTCCGGTTACTACGGTTTCCTCCCACACGAAAGACCACAGTTACGCTTACATTCGTGCCAACGAGAGTAATTGACATATGTTGTATAAACTTGTCTCGCGATCGTTGTAAAATAAATGAAGTTTATATTTTAAAGTGAAGACCCTTGTCTGAATAGTGCACAAAGCACAAATTGAAATTGCAAAACAAGCACTGAAAAAACAACCTTTTTATAATTGTGGACAATCCATATGCGAGTATCCCCATGGCATGTGACAGCTGAAGTGGCACTTTTTGCAAGAAGATAGGGCATCAGCAAGAACACCTAGCTCAACAACCCTTCTACCTGTCCGCCAGTCTCCAGCTCCCTCGTCAACCAAACTGTCATCCGCAATATCTGACAGTCAGGTATGTCATTCTGTGACAAAGGCCTTTAAAAAGAGGAAGAAATAATATTGTAGAAGATATTTTCATGATTTCATCATGTCACTACTATGACAACTGACCAATAACACCTGACTGGGTAAAAAGATCTTCTTAGGCTTCTAACCTGCAAACACTTCCGCTGTTTGAACCAATGGTAAAGTCTGACTCTGAGGTGACATGTCGTACTTGACCCCGGGAACAATCCTGTATACACCCCGGGTACAATCCTGTATACACCTCGGGTACATTCCTGTATACAATATTGTACCAGACTTTAAATCTTGCCAGATCTTATCGTATTTTGAAAATTCTAACATTGATGTTTTGTGTGTATTTTCTTTAAAAACAATCAAGACTATAATGAAAACAAGTGTATCTGTTAAACATATTATAAACATATTGAAAAGCTTTATTATATTTTAAAGTAAATAACAATAAAAACATTTGCAAGCATTAGACACGCGACCTTCACTCGAGATCTGCAATAGTGGGGCACATTCCTGTATACAGAAATGACCTTGGGTACAATCCTGTATACAGGAATGTATCTGGGGTACATTCCTGTGGGGATACATTCCTGCAGACAAAGACCCCATAAGCGTAATTAACGGTGCGGAAGTGCAGTTTTTAATAAAACCAATATTAGCAATAAATGTTGCTAAATGTAAAATGCTCCAACTACAATGACCAACCTGAGCAAGTAACATAATTTTACTTTCGTTTTCGCCAAAAATATGCACTACTGAAGTCAGAGAAAATATAAAATTTCAGAGAACATTTATACGTACAATAACCATGATCGCCGGTGGAATCTACGGTTTCAGTGTTCCCGGTGTTCTGCCATCTTCTCTTCTGTGCTTCTAAGATCTGTTTACGTTTGTTTAATTGTTTTACGCTTAAGAAACCACGTTTTGTTTTACCCATTTTTGTATTCGAGGTCAGCAACGCGAAAAGCAGTCTGTGTCGAAGGGAGGTAAATCCCGATGTCGTAATAGTAAAATGGCAGCGGAATAGAATGTAGAACTTATAAAAAGAAAGCGACATGCTACAGGTTGTTGTTTAATAACATTTAATTGTTTATATTATTTGGAAAGTGATTTTGGAACATCTTCCCACTTTTTACAACATCCACAAACGCGTTGCGCGAAATTATGCGCAGATCACGCTAATTCGTCACCAGAGGGCACCCTTAAATGGCTTATTTTATTCAGAAATGATGTCGCCTCTACATTCACTGCATAAATGTGCTATTCTGTGGACCAATTTATTTCACATAAAAAAACTTTGAGTAAAAGTGTACTTGAACATTTTACTTGACAATATCTCATCGATTTTGGATTTGTTTTTCAAAAATGGTCGACCAATAGTCCTTAATATCGTAACACATCAAGTCTGGGTGTACATTTTACAAGACATTATAGCTTCTAATGGTACTCTCCCCTTATATTAAGGATTTAACTATCCATAAGCTAAACGTAGACAGCTACAATGACAGGTGATGGGAACACGTGTCACAGTGAATTGTGTGTAGGTAAAGTGTAAATCGAATTTGAGTTTGTAGATATCAACACGCTAGTTTGTATACATACATATGATGGTTTCTAGATGTGGAAACCCATATTCGGCAAATAATCATCGCGATTTGACAAACTTATTCTCGATGACACTTTACACTGCATGTCTGTGTTTTACACGGCAATTACGTGTATATATCTACTGTACCGCCTTATATTCCATTCAATTACATTTGTTGGATCAGATCAATTGTATTTTTATTTGTTTGTGATAGATGTTAACCTCAACACCAAATTTTAAAGCCAAAATATATATTTTGTCTGATTTGTATGGTGGCATACTTCTGCCAGCCAGTTAGCCACTTAGCTACATAACTGAGTCGACTTTATGAACTTCTGATGTCGACATCACGTATATTATGTCGCCATAACTTCTCTTGATGTTGACATAATCAAGCGATACAAGCCATTTATTTGTATAGTTATGTCGACATCAGTAAGTGGCTAACTTGCCTTAAAGCCTGTTAAATGCTCGGTACTGCCAGCCACTTGTCAGTTACTGATGTGGACATCAACACTGTCAACTATCGCGTTTGTGTTACAGACGTGTCCATTTCGGTGTTCCCCGCCATTTTCACACCATGCTGAGTGACTCCTGAGTGAGCTAAATTTATATAAAAAAACAACATTTTATAGATTAAATCGTGAATAAGGAATGCGATGGAGCTGAAGGGGGTTGGGGCGATCCATTATGTAAACATGTATGAATTATTAAAGACATTCATGAAGAGATGTCGAATGTATTTTTCTCTGGATACGTAGTGTTTCGTTCTTGTCCCGACATTTTCACTACAACCGGTATGACGTAAATTTATATATTTAGCACAGTATCTAACTTGTAGCTATTATAGTCGACATCAGTAATTGACAAGTTAATGGCAGTTCCGAGTATTAACAGGATTTTACGCAAGTTAGCTACTTACTGATGTCGACATAATCATACAAATAAGTGGCTTTTAACGATTGATTATGTCAACATCTTGAGAAGTTATGGCGACATAACATATCTGATGTCGACATATTACGTGAATTAAGCCGACTTAATTATGTAGCTAAGTGGTTAACTGGCTGGAAGAAGTATGCCACCTTAGGTTTGGTTTGTAGATGTTAACATTTATCAAAGCGAGTGTTTGTTGAAGGTGAGCGCTAGTTTTCGATGTAACGGTGCTGGTTTGTTTTAGCTTAGCGCCTATTTATTGTCATTTAGCTCACCTATTCGTTATTATCAAAGTCACCGTGGGTAAACAATAACGTTTTATTCATTTTATAACATCTTAACGAAAGTTCTCATGGGATAAAATGTGTCGCTCGACGGTTTTCCCATTCCTTCGTTCATGTTCTGTCCGGTGGTTAATTGATTTTGTTAAGTTAAACATTTTTCCTTACACACTTCATATTTCATTGAAATATATCAACTAAAACAATTAAGAGTCAACTCTATATTAATTGTTTGTGTTTGTTTTCCAAAGTATGAATGGCAAAAGTCAAAGCGTTCAGAGTTTATGGTTATGCATGGATATATCAATGTTTATTTAAGAGGAACATTTAAATAAGCATACACACATATCTTCAATAATATATTGATAATTAAATACAGTACAATTATATTTCCTAGAAATTCAGCAATACTTAACTGATTATATCTGTTGATGAAATAAAATTCGGTGTAGATTTCTTGGAATTATTAGCATTTGTTTTGACCTGATCAATTTAAATTTTCATTTCTTGCAAAGCAGCAATTGCATCGTCAAATCGATCTCCTCTTTCCATCATTTTCTTTTTCGTAACCAAAACAGATAACATCCCCACATTTTCCGCCACATTTAATTTCTTAAGGTCAACCAGTGTATCCGATGTTGAACCGTTCACAGTTTTTGAAACTGTTTCGAGAAATGGTATAATTATCCATGGACTTAAACAACTTGGCCTTATTCGATATTTGCATTCAAACTGTTTTTACTAGGAAATGCAAATTTTATTTTCGATAGGCTGGGACTGTAGTGTCCTCGAGTTATGAATCCAGTAAATAAAATAATATTTTGTCAGATTTAATTGATTTAAAACAAATATATTGCGGTTTGGTTTTAGTGAATACATCATAAAACGATTTGAATTTTGTAATTGTGTCCAAAGAACTTTAACATTTATCTTAATGTTGAAAATTAAATTGGAAAATTCATATTAATTTATAGTTCATAAGTTACTAAGTTTGAATAGCCTAACACTACTCAATACTAGGACATTTCGTAGGTGACTCGGACCCTGTCTCTATACTCTTCTCTGTTAACACACTTACTTGTTGGAAGAAATATTGAAGGTAGGCAAATGTTGGTCGGTGTTCAGGTGCACTGTTCCAGCATTTCAGCATGATTTCATAGTAGGTGTCGTCACATGGTAATGGCCCACCTGTGGGTTTCGGCATACGGAATCCTTTAACAACTATGTTGAACGCCACCTTATCTTTCATGCCTGAAAATGATTTAAACACTGACCATTTACCATAATAGTATAAAGACGCCAAGTAATATCAGAATATGACATATTAAATATATGAATGTTAGTTCATCGTAAATGAGAATGTTGCAGCATTTAGATTCTTGTTGTTCCTTTAATATGTTAAATAGAAACAATAGTTAAGGCATTTATTTTACGTAAGTCTTTTTAAGAAAAACGACGATTAATATATGCTAAATACAATTCATGTAAATACATACGCATACATTTCAACAGCAGTCCCTATCATCACCGACCAACATCATTTGATGATCAGAATGCAAATCTTCGGGTTGAAACTATATAGTCTTGCACACACTTGAATAAGCTGGCGTTTAATCGATAAGAAGGTCTGAAGAGCTGAGAAGTGACCATGCTGAGATCATGCTGAGACCATAATTAATTAAGTTTATAAGGTGTGTTAGTCTTTGCCCTATGAATTTGGAAATAACTTGTTGCCTAGCTCTCAAGACGCAGTGAAAGCGTGAGATAGGGTTTAAATGGGCATATATTCCGTGAATGTTAGTTAAATTTAGATCTATATTCTTATAATTTAGCTCTATACTCATAATGCAGTTCATATGGTCATCTTCTTTAGTATACAGCTGCGCCTGCACTTGTTTTTTTTCTTCCATTTTTGCTTATTTTTTGTTCGAGAAACTGAATGTAAAGTCGAACCATGTTGTCCTTTTTTGATTAGGAATAAAAAACACTAACAGTTTGATGATTATGTGGATACTCTCTATGGCCATCCTTTGACATATTTTGCTACAGAAAAGCGAAATTCTACGAGTATGTGGCTATGTGGCTATGTCAGTCACAAATATACTGAAGCGATGCGGACATTCTTAATAATAAAAAAATCGCCGAAAGAAAAAGAAATTGGTAAATTGTTTGGAATGCGTGAGAACTTAGAACGTATGCGTCTGAGCGTAATTTAACCCCAAAATGCGCGTGTCTCAGGTCCAATGCGTGATGCGTGAGACTTGAAAGGTATGTTGTTGTTTCTGGCTAGAGGAATGTCAATAAGTGATTTCCTAAAATGATGTTCGTTAGGAAAGCTGCATTCTAATCTTAGTCGTGTATTTAGCTATAGGATGTGTGAGATGTTCTGTCACCAGTTTACACATAAGCTGGTGTTTTGGCTTTGACGTTAAGACGTTTTTAAGGCTATTTAATGTTTCGCAGTCTCTTAAACCTTGTGCAGTTCATTCCAGTGGCGGATAACGGAAGGTAAAAAGGGGTCTCTATTGAGACGTGTGCGTGCATCATTGCGTGATATAAATGTTATAAGTTTTATTCTTTATTTCAGCTTTATTTTAACTTTATATTAGTTATATATGCTTTTCAATATAAGTCTATATAAGTTGAACGATCATGGGTAACAAGTTCTGATAAGAAGTTAGGAGCAAGATTATTTGTCATTGTGTTAAACATAATAAGTTTATTTCTTTTACGTCAATAAGCAACATATTCCTATTTTGTGTCGTCATACAATTTGACTACTACAAAGTTTTGTCACGCCAGTTACGATTCAAGCTGCTTCAGTTTGAATGGCTTCAATGGAAACACTTTGACTTTGTTCATGAGTGCAGCTGACACCAGACGACATCGACATATTCTAATATCTGTCTTATGAATGACATGTTTATGTGTTATAATGGTTTTCAATTAAGTAGATTTCCCCATGTAAGTCTAAGTAAAATTGAAATCCTCGGGTAGGGGCCAGATTTGACCCCAGATTCATCATTTGATCAAACACGGTTGAGGACTATACGCTTATAGTTATTGCAAAATATTAAACCTCTGGCTCCAGTAGTTTCAGAGAAATTTTTAAAGTGTTTTCTTACATAAGTCTATGATAAACATGTGAACCCGGGGGTGCGGTCTAATTTGACCCCAAAAAAACCATTGGAACAAACTTTATAGAGGACCATACATTATGGCAAAAGCAAACATATTAAGCCTCTGACTTTTGTACATGTAGTTTAGAGAAGAAGATTTATTTTTAACGTTTTTTCTTATATAAGTCTATGTAAAACTGTGACCCCGGAGCGTGGCCAGATTTGACCATATGGTCACCATTTGTACAAACGTGGTAGATGATCATAAGGTGATGTTACATGTAACATATGATAGCTCTGTGTCATGTGGTTTCATAGAAGAAACTTTTTTAAAAAAAGATTTTACCTAAATAAGTCTATGCAAAAAATGCAAAATCGCTATATCCTTGATGCAAAATTTCGTTAAAATTGGCCAAGCGGTTTCGAAGGAGAAGATGTTTTATTTTTTGCCAATACAAGTCTATGCAAAACATGCAAAATCTTCATCTTTGGACCCCTGGGCGTAGCCGATTTTGACCCCGGGAACTTCGTTTGTACAACCTTATAGTCTAGGGGTTGGCGATCATTAATAAATAAAATATGCCGAAATATGTGGTTCTTGAGAAGAGATGTTCAATTGTTTTGACCATATCTGGTAATGGCGGCTATCTTGAATGTTGCGCTGACCTGCTTTATATAACATTGTAAAGAACTGACCCCAGTATTATTCATGTGAAGTTTTTTTAAATTTGGCCAAACGGTTTCTGAGGAGAAGTCGTCTGAAGCAAAGGTTAACGACGGACACGGACAGACAACGGACGAAGAGTGATCTCAATATGGTTTTTGAGAAGATATTTAAAGGTTTTGACCATATATTGTAATGGCGGCCATCTTGGATCTTGCACTGACGTGCTTTATATAACATTGTAAATAACTGACCTCAGTATTATTCATATGAAATTTTATCAAAATTGGCCAAACGGTTTCTGAGGAGAATTAGTTTGAAAGCAAAAGTTAACGACGGACACGAACACGAACAAGAGCCTTCGGCTCAGATAATTGTGCAAACAAGTGGCAAATAAAATGTACTATATAACATCAGTTATGCAAACTTATGATTATATAGAGAGAAAAGTTGCAAAATAAAGTGGAAAAAACAACCCAGTCGTTCAAAATAAAAGGTAAACAGTACATTAGTTGTGAATATAAAGAGAAATAATAATACATCAATTGTTCAACATTAAGTAGAGAAATAACATCAGCTGAGCAACAAAAAACGGAGAAAATACATCAGTTGTGCATAATAAAGCGGAGAAGATCAATCTGTTTTGCAACATAAAGAGAAAAACAAAACATCAGTTGTGCAAAGTTAAGTGAAATTCATAATAGTAATTAAGAAGTATAAACTACTAATATGTCACCTTCATATGGCATCTTCCCAAACGTTATAAGCTCGTACAACAACACACCAAATGACCATACATCAGACTTGATGATGAAATTTTTGACACAAGCTATTTCTGGAGCAGTCCATTTCAGTGCAAATCGGCGATCTAAGACAAGACAATATGATGACTGGTGAATTATTAACACAAATATGATACAAACAAACTCAACGAATGATTAACAAGCAAAACAAACGCAGATGAGACTGTGTCATTTGCCTCCGCAGCGGAAAGGTTCTCCCATACTCCTTACATTAGTGTTTCCTTCTAAACATTTTATATTCAAGGCATAACCTCACAACGCGGTTACATTTATAGTACACTTTATCATTTATAACATAACACATGTATGAAATGTGATTAAAACGTAGTGCAAGAAGTATGCAATAATGGATAGCAGTATAATATACATCGCAGTGTGCCCTTGGATGTTATTGATGTTAGCCTCGCTGTACTCAGCGGTATTCTTTCTAAAGTTGGCAAAACAATGTTTTTGCTTCTGGGTCGATTTTTCACATTTATGGCAGATTCCCGTGTTAGCGAGTGTGTTATGATAACAGTGAATACCTCAACACTACTCACTGTTACAATGTAACCTACACAAGTTAAAAACGGAAGAAAATGCTTAACCTACCTAATAATGTTCAATTAAAATAATCGTATAACATTCCTCAATCATGTACGCATATACGTTAATACAGCATGGTACCCCTACTAATACAATTTACTTTTAATTGCATTGTATATTTTGTTGTGTACGAGGTGAGCCAGATCAAAGTCTGTCACTTTGTTGTCGTTGTATTTTACCACCAAGATGTTTGCCGCTATTGTTTACATGTACCCATCCCCATGGTATCCCTAACAATGTACGTACCTTTATGAACTATAAATACGCCGTCCTTCATGAGTTGAGCCCGACGTAAGCCCGATACTTTGACGTGGTTGCGTTCTCCCATCAAGATGCATCCCACCCTCAAGTCAGTGTGTACATAGTCTTTACAACCCAGATATGTCATACCTTCAGCAATCTAAAAGTAAACATACTAATTATAATGATAAATATATCTAAACCGTGTTTGATTGATCTGTTACATATAACCTAATTGTAGATCTATTGATCGTAGTAAACATGTATAACTAGTGTATAGTCCATTCATTAAAAAGAGCTGCATCCACATCTGGGGTTGATAATAAAGCATGTCTTAACAGTGAATGATTTGTATTTTTATATTTACTTAACAGTGTATGATTTGTACTTTTATAATGCATCCACAAGGAGTTTAATATTAATATGTCCAAGCAGAACATTATTTAATAAATAGTGCAATATCTCCAGTGTGGTTTGACAGGAACATGTCTAAAAAGTGTACGAATGTGTCTTAGTATAGCTTCATCGCCATTTTAGCGTCAGTAATAGTTTTACATCCAATCCGTTTTACTTCCAAACAAGTGAACATAATGTTCAGTATTACAATTAGTGTTAAATAGTGCTACATCTCCATTGTGGGTTGACAGAAATATGTTCGAACCTCAAGCGCGCTTCATCACAATGTTGAGTTGATATCAAACATGCTTAATATGCTGTCCTTTCATACTAATACACCTTCTTCGTATTTTATGGTCTAACGGTCAGATTCCTATTGACCGCCTAGATTTTGATTTCGTACGATTCATAACAACCGGCAAATATTCGCCTATATAGTTTCATGTGACATAAAAGTTGTATCACTTGTCATTAGGGAATTACGAGCGTTTACTTTAGGAATGTACTAGTATACTTATGGAAGATCGTATTTACATGTTAAATACTAATTTAACTCATATATCATTATTTAACCAGAATGATGTTAATAGTTTATATTCAAGAATGATTTCATTAAACTGTTTAAGTATCAATATGCTTCATTTGACACTGCTTAACATTAACGGTTATGCATAACATTTGGGGGTCAATTTACTTCACCCACTTTTAGGTTTTAAATGGTTTAGTCGATTACATTAATGTTCATAAAATCCGGCAAATATTCGCCTATTCCAACAAATAATATAAATTTTCAGTGGACATAAAACAACGGTTGTATGGTTGTATAACATGTCGTCGGTATTACCAGCGGTTGCATTAAATATGTACTAGCACAATTATGGAATATATTATAATCATGTTAAATACTAATATAACTCACATATCATTATCAAACCAGATTTTTGTTTTACATTTTCCATTAAAGAATTGTTTCATTATTCTGTTTAAGTATCAATATGCTTCATTTGACAATGAACACTCTTAAAATTCAAAGCTATGCATGACATTTGGGGGTAAATTTATCCCACCAACTGTTTGTTTTTGTTAAATTTTAGTCGACTTTATTAATATTCGTAAAATCCCGCAAATATTCGCCTATTCAGTAAAATAATACAAAGTATCAGGGGATATAAAACAGAGATTATATGGTTGTGTTACATGTCGTCATGGTATTACCAGCAGCGACTTTAAGTTTGTACTAGCACACTTATGGAAAATCTGTTATACATGTTAAATATGTCACGTATCAAACCAGACATTTTACATATTAACACTAAAGAATAGTTTCATTATACTGTTTAAGTATCAATATGCTTCATTTGACAATGAACACTGCTTAACATTCAATGTTATACATGAACTTGTGAGTGGCGGGGGGGGGGGGGGGGGGGGGTGAGGGTAATGGGGGCGGGCTCAATTTATCCCACCCACTGTTGTTTTTTTTATGGTTTAGTCAAATTGATTAATATTCGTAAGATCCGGCAAATATTCGCCTATACCATCAACTAACAAACTTTCAGGTGACATAAAATAGCGGTTGTATGGTTGTATCACATGTGGTTAGGGTATTACCAGCGATTACCAACGGTTACTTTATGTAGAAGCACTTTTTTTTGTTATGGTTTTGTTTCTCTCAGATATACTAGCATGCTTATGGAATATCAAAATGATAATTCGGGCGTAGGGTTTTGGGTGGGGGGATAATATTTTACATCTCTACTTGGAAAAACATTGGCCCTATTCTTGCCCGGGAACCACACGGTGCCTACATGGTTTGAATGACAACTATCAGTACTAAAACAATTACAGCAGTTACATACAGGTCGACACAAATCAAATTTAACAAGTAACTGCAGTTGTGGTAAAACAAACACTATGTTGCAACGACATTGTTTCAAATTTAGAAGACCGGACGAGCGATATATACCGGTTTAAATGCTATCACGGCCTCACATTGACCAGGAAGTAAACACAGACATTTCAACATAATTTAAAAAACTAGAAGAATATGATAATCAGACGTTAAAACGTTGACAGGAATTAAGAAAACTGAACGAGAACCAATTGAATTCAAATGCATTTTACGGCACATTATAACACGCACATAAATATCGGTACCAAACGACAAAACATTCAAGAAAACGAAAATAATTTTAGAAATCGTCGATCACAACAAATATATAAAACAAGAGGGCCATCATGGCCCTATATGGCTCACCTGAGTATTGTCCCATTGTCGAACTTCTCCGAAATCATATGGTCATATAAAATATGTGCACGTTTGGTTAAGATTGCTCAAGAAATATGGCCTCTGTCGTGTTAACAATACTTAAACTATCACTGAAGGTGATTCATATCCCCGCAACATTGCTTTCAATTGCAAACATTGCATATAAAGGACAAATTTGACTCATTTAACCTCTGACTTTTAGGTAAGTTTCATAAAGATTGAATAATAAAATTAAAACAATGGAAATTTTGGATATTTTTAACAATGAAAGGGCCATAACTCCGGCGTAACCAGTGGGATCTGGTGAAAAAAGTAACAATTATAAAAAAATTATAACACAAAACACTTTGGTTAATTTCATACACTAACAATCAACCTTAATATAATAAGGGGAGGCAACTGAGCATGTTTTTTGTTACACGTATTTATGACTTGTTTCACATTAATTGCTACTTATAACAATACAATGTAGAGGTATTATAGCATAGCGATTACTTATTAGGTTGCACGATATATGCAACAGATCGAGGTCACCCCGGTTTTAAATACCTGAAATCCTAATACAAATCGAAATATGATATGCTGAGTGTGTCACGGGTATACGGAATGAATTGCATTCTTATGATTCAAACGATATTTATTAACGATATTTATTGCATCTGGAGTTTATATCTTTCTACTAAATGTGTAACGAGATATTGCATTTACATTTTAACACTAATAGGCCTTGAGCCAGGACCCAAACTTTTCGATATTGCTACCAAAAGGTGGAAATTCTATCATTAATTTTTGGAAAGAGCAATGTCTGTAGATGACATTTTTCCATGATAGCAATCTGGAACGGGTAGCTTATACAGTTTAATTCGAGCAATAATAGATGTATCATTGTAGCCTTGGCATCATATTTTGGATTGTATTTGGAGTTCATTTTTGCACATTATTATTTTTTGATAATTGTTAATTTACTTTAAAATATTCAACTAAGTTTATAATTCATAGTAGTTTAATACAGAATAAATAAGCTTTGTTTCAGCATTGCATTCTGCTTAAATCACTATTTTGCTTAAAATTGGAAGTCAAATTACCAAACCCGCTATTGACACATTTGTTATGCATTAAGGTTAGTATATTTTGTAATGACGGGGGTAGTTGGACAATGACAAAGACTATCACAAAGGGGTCTATTTACTGCCTTAAACTATCCCTCATTTCAATAATAGTATTTACTTATTTTTTGTTGTTGACAAAAGGTATACTTTTACCTTTAATTTTATGTGTGAAGAAAACAAAAGAAACAGAATTGAATGAATTGGATGTTGTTAAACGGATTATCAACACATTATATGTTATTAAGACCCGCTCATTAAGGGGGAAGCTATACTCTGAAATTTGGGAACCTGTCATAATCTTAATAACACATGTATTACTATAGTTCTTTAACTTAAAGGAGGGTGTTGAAATGCATACATCTAAAATGCTAAACATTTATTATTTCAATGATACGGTTACATCCAAATGGCTGGGGTTCACAACAGTCATTCTTTTATATTTCTAAATTTGTTTAAGTGTGTGTTGTTCTAATGAGAATACTCCCTCCGCCAATGTACCAAGAGAAGAATCTCTCAATGACAAGGTAGTATGTCTGGACTGTCACGAGTTGCAACAGGTCTGTAAAAAATCGAACAAAAAAAGCAGCATTCAAGGACGACAGTCAACCACAAAAACACACAGAAACAAAGAACAACTTTAAAGATTAATAAAATGCCAAATAAGACATCACAAACACAAAAGGGTTGACAATTGGTCTACCACCTTGTAGATTCAAACGATACCTTCTTTATCTTGAATATATATCGGTCTACCTAATACATTACGCGATAGACGGATTTAATTGCATTTAATTTTAATATTGATCTTAAAACCAAATTAATATGGCACACACGGTAAACACTTTTCAATTATGGACTGAAATTCAAGACAGTAATGGAACAGCTACAAAATGGCACTATTAGACGCCTGTTTTGCAACATTTGTATACGTCAATGGACTCAATCCGGATATACTTAAAGAATGGGCTAGACTAGTGGGATTGGGTCGAGATGAGTCTGCATACTGGCATTTTTATGCGCTCTTCCTTGTATTTCCCACCGGAAATTATATGCTTACAATGTCACCAACAACAGATATGAATATCTTGATGGGTCTTTTAGACGGTAAACACACATTTCAAGGAGACGTTAGGTGAACACATCCCATTCATAACAGGATTCAATAATGATATATATAAATTAATAATATGCTTTACCCTACTACCATATGAAATACTAAGATACAAATCGAAATACTAGTCATGGAACGTTATTTTATGATTAAGACAATTGCTGTAATATGGATAAAATATATTATACTTAACATGCATGACACGGCAACACAAATGTCATTGTGTTTTCAATTAAAATCATTTGGTTCCTTTGCATTCAGTTCGGATCGTTCATAAGATAGTGTGTATTGGAAAACAATCATTTTCCTCTCAGACGCTGAACATTTCAGAGGTGTTTAATATTCTTGAATTTAAAGTGAAACTAGTTTGGATTATTATATTAAAAGGTAAATATTAATTTTATAAATGAACCAAATTTGATCTACGCTGAATATCATATTTTTATAATTCAATAGTACCAATACAGTCATACATATCGTGTCAGTTTCTCCATGAAAATGTAAGGATAAATTTAACTTCAGATTGTCTTTTACGGTGTTCGTGACATAACTGGACTTCAATAATCGAAAATATCTCTTAAATAAATAAAAAGGCTGTGTACACGTATATAACTTTGAATCACCCTTTTTTAGGATATATCATCGCCTGATTATTTAAATTTGATTTATTACGGGCTATTACTCCAATAATAGCCAGAGTTATTGGGAGGCAGCTGTAGTATCCATTGACTGTAATATATAATTAGCTTAGCACCTCCCACTACTGATAAGCTTGCCAGTATGCATGTGTGTATGATTGTAATAGAATAGAATGCCTATGACCGTTAAAGAGTAAAGGTAGTTAACAAACACTGTGTCTTGTGATCATTATACGGCCCCTCACAACATTACAGCAGCCACCACGGTTTTGTTACCTAGCTCTGCAATTGTAATTTTCGTTTAATTGCGCATGCGCATTTTTTTCTGCCTTTCCCGGCTAAAACTTAATAACAGCGGTATGTTGCGTTTCTTGTTGTGTAAAATAATGATTTTTTCTTCCTTTCTTGAGGTCAGTTGTTTTATTTATTTGCAATAGCATAATTAGCTTCTGTTAATAAGTATTCCGCCATACTTTCTATTCAAGATGCTTTCAAATTAATCAGATTTTTAAAGATTTGTGTCTTTCAAATTAATCAGATTTTTGAAGATTTTTGTAACGTCTCGTAACGTCAGCATATACTGTATTACAGCTTATATTGTCGTTAATTAAGATAATTTCTGAATTTAAACTGGCGTGCTCATATTGAGGTAGATTTTTGTAATGCATAAGTTATTTTTGTTAACTTTCATATACCACGTTGAAGGTTTTGTGCTCATCGACATTTTGGCCCATTTTATTAGGGTTTTCCTTAACTTTCCTCTTTATCTTGCATTAGACACTGACGTGAGTTTTGAACCTCTTTTAACAGTCCGTAAGTTTACTAATATTATTTCTTATGGATCTTTGATACGATTCTATTTCGTATCTCTAATAAATACTTATTGGCCCTTATTATTAATATTGCCTTTTCGTTTGTCTGTTTGCGTGTTCGTTTTTGTGTTTTGTGGTTGACTGTCGTCCTTGAATGCTGCGTTCCCTGTCCGATATTTCTATCCTTCTTTCTTTGCAATTAATTTGGATAACACCTTCTTTCCTTGCAAGTAAGCGTGATAAGTACAGAGGTCCCCGGCATGCCCAGCACTGATGACCTAATTCGACGCATTCTACCAGTTCACTTGACTCAGCTGTCGTTACTGGACACTTGTCAGAAATCCGCTCACATTGTAACACTTATTGCGAATTAAGATACATGCGCTATTGTTTTAGAAATGGCAAAATATTAAATGGCATTAGCAGTTCACATATTTTAGTGAACAGACTAGGACAAATGTAAGGTGTTTGTTTCATAAACAACAAACATTTTTGCAGGGTTGTATAGGTTTCCTCAAAAAAGCAAAAAATAAATAAATAAATAAATTCCAAAATAAATAAATAAATACTAAATAAATAATGGTCTACTGAATGTTGTTTAACGGCTCATCAATGCAGTATAGGTTATAATAAATAAATAAATAAATAAGGAAGAGAAAGAAGCAGAAGAAGGCGAAAAAGAAGAAGAAGAAAGTTCAGAAGAAGAAGAAGGTTAAGAAGAAGAAAAAGAAGAAGAAGAAGAAGAAGAAGAAGAAGAAGAAGAAGAAGAAGAAGAAGAAGAAGAAGAAGATATGCAAATAAAATGCAAATATAGGTTTTCTCCATAAAGCTATAACAAATAAATAAATAAATACAAAAAAAATAAATAAAAATATATTAGTTATATAATAACTATAATAAAATATAAATAATAAAAAAATGGATACAGCTTTTATAGATAGACAAAAAACAAACAAGAAAAATACAAATAAATTAAAAAGATAAATAAATATATATATATATACACTGAACAATATTGCTAAGTATCAACTTTTGTATCTAAAGATATTTTAGAAAAGATATATGATAAGTATTTTGTTTGACCCATAGTGTGTAAAGCATTTATTTTTTTGTTTAAATTGTTACAACTTTTGAGAGTTACCCTCCCTTTATATGAAAACATTAACTGTGCTGATAAAACACATAACATGAGTCAAAGATCGCTTAAAGATATAAAATTCTTAAAATTGGTATGAAATAATAGAAAAAAACATAAAAATTGACCCGTTTTTCACAGGTTCTCCGTCTATAAAAAAATGAAATATGGATAATCGTAAATTATCTCCCTTTAAATTGAATATTGTTTGAAATTCAAGTAACTGTAATTCAGCTTTAACATTAAATATTTCGAAAATTTCTTTTGAAAACGCATTTGTAGTGGTAATGCTAGTAAAACATGATATCAAAAGAATTTTAACAGGCATATTTTAGAATTAGGAACATCGAAAGCTTCACTAATTCGAAGTACTTAATAAAATGCTATATACCCAGTTGTATAAGTGTTATAACTTATTTTAAAGAAAACAAATTGACTTAAAAGTTTTGAAATATGTTCATGCAATCAGAGTAGACGATTTACACTCATTATTTTGCAGTTTAACCGTATCTCTAATCAAGCACAAAATACACAAACAATGAGAATATTATTGACATATTCTTAGGTTGATACTTAGCAATTTGGTTTAGTATATATTATAATAATAATAAATAAATAAATAAAAATAAATAAATAATAACGATAATAATGATACTAAAATGAAAAAATAAATAAACAAGCAATAAACAAATAAATAGGAAATACATAAATAAAATTATAATATTAGTAATAATAATTTAAAACTGAAAAGGAGATTTAAATTACATTACGTAAAACTAGATATGCTTAACAACTGGTTAGTGAATTTTGTTTTTATTCTGTTTCAGGAATCGATCCTGCTAAGCGGTAGTGTGCAATCGAGGTAGGAAGATGACTGGCCAGTGGTTCGGACCGTATGCAGAATGTGACGGCGGTTCACAAGCTAAATAGCAGTGTGACATGATGTATTAGCCGATATACAGCAGCGCTCAGTAAAACAGCTAAGGTAATGGGGTGGAAAGCTAGTGTGCGCATGGGTTTCACAGGGCCCGCATAATTTCTTCAAACCTAATTCTTGACTTGATTTAATTTGTTTCCTGTCCATATACGATGCCATCGTTCTAAAAGAGGAGTTTAGTACTGGTTCCATCTCAGTAACGGTTTCAAGAATGTGTTTCCTGGCACACAATATTTAATCAGCAGATCTTCATATTAAGCCACTGTACAACAGATGTTAACCTGGTAGAGGCGTCTTATTAACTACTTCACGGGTAGCAATTTTCGAATTTAGCCGGTTGCCATAGTTAGGAAATTAGAATGTTTTCCAATTTAGCCGGTTGCCATAGTTAGGAAATTGGAATATGATTAGAGTTTAATACCCCTCATGGAAACACTTGATTATTTTATGGACGCATGCATTTCATGTTGAGGGATAGCGCCATGACTGTCAATTTGATGTCAGTACGTGTAGCGTGTTCTACTAACATGTTCGGCCATTTAGGTTTCCTTCCGCGGACGGCAAGTCCGTCGGTTCTGTTATGGAGTTTCGTTGGTTTGGTGCCATATTCTCCGTAAATGTCGCGTTATCGTCATGGACTATTAACGGATCATTTATGATAGTCGTGGGTTGTGGCTGTTCTTTTTGCAATACTTGTCTTTTCCTTCCGTCACATTTTAGTCGTAAAGGCATTCCTGTTCGGTCTCGCATCACAACTTTTAAGACGGTTCAGATAGTGCTAGCAGCGTCAGTATGAGTCCCTGAGCCTAGCAACAGAGTAATGCTTTTGCGTATTGGTACTGATGCACTGATCAAAGTGATACCTATTAGGCATCCACGCCGTTCCGTCTTATTCATCTGGTTAGGCAAGTCCATTTTATCAGCCACACGTACTTTTACCGCCGATTTAGACAGCCATACGCATGCATGCATTGTGGCTCCCTGCACGTGTTTATTCAATCGTGGCATAACCGTCACATACAGACAGTCCTTCGAACTGTTGCAGTCATTGCAGAGGTTTTTAAGAATGTTCAGAGTGGCAGAAATTTAGGTCAAAGTTAGTAGTAATCAGGCACCCAAAAAGAAATATAAGAAGATCGGACAGGGAAAGTAGCATTCAAGGAGGACAGTCAACCACAAAATACAGAAACAAACATAGAAACAGACAAACAAGAAGGCAAAATAATAATAAAAGTAAACGACATCACAAACACAAAAGGGTTGACAATAGGGCTACCGCCTTGGAACGGTCAGTGGCAAAGTAGGCCACTGGGGGTTAAAACAGGTTCTAGGGTGCACCAAACCTCACACTTACCCTACTGTCATCCCATTAAAACAGGACAGTGTAAATAAAGAAATCCCCGCCATGACCTTATCTCTAACCAACAAGGCAGCATCAATAGGCAATATAAGTAAAACACAAATATAATCGTGTAAATATAATACAAAAAAACAATAGGCTAGAAAGCCACAATGAAGGTACTCAATGACTTGGCAGAAGCCAGAGCAGTAAGAGAATAAACCATTAAGGGCACGACAAGAAAGATCATGCACAAACATTAAACGCCACCGTCCCAATGGGCTTTAGGTAGGCGTCATCATAGGGTCCACAGCCTGTCCGGTCATCGTACAATTAAAGAGGAAAGCAGTATTACTGTCTTATTTATCTCATTTATAAATCACACGCCATTCTCTGGCCGATCCTATTTCACGAAATCCTTTGGGCACAGCTTGGAGAGTGTCTCATTTATCTCATTTATCAATCACACGTCATTGTATGGCCGATCGTATTTCACGAAACCCTTTGGGCACAGCTTTGAAAGATACGAGCTCTTGGTGTTCTGTCGGCGGGACTACAAACCTTATAACTACACAAAATCCCCTCCCACACCCATCATACCGAGTCATTTCTTGTTTTATCACGGCTTCCCATCGCGAAGTCTCACGATTGCCGATCTCTATTCGTTCAGATGACAGCCTCTTACTTTGTAGGTCTGCGTGGTTTCCAATCATTGAGACAGCCTTACTCATGCAGTATTTGGATCACCTGCACTTCATCAAATAGTGGGATAACCGTCACGTAAACACTGGCTTTTAAACTGTTAATACAGCCTTTGAAGAGGTTTGTAAGACAGATCATAGTGGCAGAATTTCAATTGTCACCTTCTAATTTTAAACACTGACATAGTTTCATCCGTATTGAAGAGTCTTGTCTCTGCTAATCTTGAATATGTAGCTCAATTTAGTTATTCGCAGGATTCTCATGAGGTTGTTACCGGAAGCGAAGATGACCTAGTTCAAAGTGGGTAGAGTTGAGCGGGCCCCCACTTCGTCCTCGAGAAGGATTAACGGTTCCCCGCAGCCTAGGGGGAACGAACCCGAGGGTCCGACGCATTGGGTGTACAGTCATGTTGACTCAAATATGGTGATATGTGCTTGGGTGACTCGCAGGCACGGTTGGGGGATGATTGAAGTCAGTCGAACACATTATATTAATTGTGTTGGTATTTTGTGAGGGTTATGACTTCGTTTTGCAGTTGGTTGTGCACAGTCAGACACGTGGTTGCAAAGTTGTTGAACTTCATAATAAGCGAGATATCATTTGTTAGGTATCTTGTTAGGCGTTTTGTTCACGAAGTGCAATGAGATTATAAGTATCAGTAGGTTACGGCGTTTACACGTCCAGTTTGGGAAACCAACTACTCACTACTGCACAAATAGCGTCAGTACCAGATATGTTCTTTCGCAAGTTATATAAAGCACATTATTTTTCTATTGTGGTATACGCGTTACATAATCGTACAATGATTTATCCAATTTTCTTTGGCTGTGAGGGATTCGCTTTGGCCAAAATTATTTTATTTTGGCGGTGGCATTATCAAATATTTCATTTTGATTGTTGCCTGTGGCCGTCAGCGAAACCTTCAATTCAGTTAAATAAAAGTTAATGACAATTAACAATTTTATAATTAGTAAATGTCAATGTAATACTGACCACTGTTCCCCAGGGTCGGGATTACAGCATGAAATATTAAGCCTTTTGGGGCTTATTGTTGGTGCATCATGCCTAGTTCGGTCGTGCACATTATTGTAATCTTTAGAAAAGAAATAACTTTCAAGTGATTAAATAAACATTTTTCTTTAGAATTATAGTTTTGAATAAACATTTTATTTAAGCCTTTTAATTTGGGCTTCACTAAGGGTATAAGGCTGTTGGACCATGCCCTCTTTTGTATAAGCCTATCGGGGCTTCATATTTTGTTTAAGCCTACTGGGGCTTCATTAAGGGTATCAGGCTTATGGTCCAAGCCCTCTTTTGTGAAACATGTTAAGGGCTACCATTATATATGTATGTGTTGCCGGCAGCCCGCTATTTGGAGCCGTGCCCAATATTTGCCAAACTATTTAATACACGATCAAACTTTTTAATAAAGGATAATATTTTATTGTGTGTTTGTCAAGATGGTGCCGTCCTAATAATACGGGCTATTACTCCAATAATAGCCATTGGGAGTTATTAGGAGGCAGCAACCACGGTCTTGTTAGCTAGCTCTGCAATTGTAATTTTCGTTTAATTGCGCATGCGCATTCTTTTTTTCTGCTTTTCCCGGCTAAAACTTAATGATAGCGGTATGTAGCATTTCTTGTTGTGTAAAATACCCTTTCTTTTTATCGTGATGTAGTTCTTTGTAATTCTCCTTAATAACTTTTCGACCTATGTCATCTGTTTCTTTTTTGTTTAGGATAAAATTGTAAATCCTCCGTTAAGAAAAAGATCCTGCTGTTGTCTGCATATCATTTCAGGCACATCCTTTGTAAAGAACTAGTGTGACTTCGAAAGCAGAACGATATACCAGATGATCCGTAATCGTTGCAGCTACAGAAGTGGAACGATACAACTGACGACGGTGCCGATGCGGGTCGGCAGCAGAATGATATACCAGATGATCGACGATCGGATATCTGACCTTTTTTAGAACTATATCATAACTATTTGAATTGCATTTATATATGATGTCTCAATCATAATTATTTCAATTGCATTAATATATGATGTCTCACTCACGATAACCGACGCTTAAATACAAGTTAACATTTGCAGTGAGGGTTCAACGTCGAATAAAGCTGAAACTGCCAGAAATATCTTCAAAGGGTATTGATAGTAATTTAATGAGTTTGACAGCATTTGTATAATTTAAGGAGCTTAGGCAACTCCAGCTATTGTCGTCATTTTCAAAAATGGCTTTTATAATATGTCACCGGCAAACTGAAGCGACAACTGCAATAGGTTCTATTTCAGTTGAGCGCTCAACCTTAATAGATTATTGTTGGTACAAAAGATAAACAATTAATACAAACTTGACGTATAATATATATTTTATTTTATATAATATATATGTATATTATGCAGTAACCATTTTAAAAGATTTGAAATAAAATAAAGTTATGCGCTTTGCACAGTTTTCGTATTTCCAAGTATATCCAGTAATTTAAAGTCAGAGTTTAAATGGTGTTATATTTGTCTAGCATTAAAAAGTTAGAATTTTTAAATGGTATTATATTGTTAATTGCATAACTGAGACTAACTATACATACGATATACATATAACAGTAAGATGGAATAGTGACAGAATTTATCTTCACCGTGACGTGTTTGATTTCTAGATGAACATAGCATATAATTTGTGAGGTTAGCGACAAATAACATTGTAACAACAGTTGGCGTTAAAGTCAATGCAATTGTTGTATCAGATCTACGTAAAGAAATATAAAAAGATCGAACAGGGAAAGTAGCATTCAAGGAGGACAGTCAACCACACAACACAGAAACAAACACGCAAACAGACAAACAAGAAGGCAAAAGTAATAATAAATTCAAACGACATCACAAACACAAAGGGGTTGACTAAAGAGCTACCTCCTTGGAACGGTCATTGGCAAAGTAGGCCACTGGAGGTTTAAACCGGTTCTAGGGTGCACCAAACCTCACACTTAACCTACTGTCATCCCATTATAACAGGACAGTGTAAATAAAGACATCCCCGCCATGATCTAATCTCTAACCAACAAGGCAGCATCAATAGGCAATATAAGTAAAACACAAATATGCTCGTGTAAATATAATACAAAAAACAACAATAGCCTAGAAAGCCACAATGAAGGTACTCGATGACTTGGCAGAAGCCAGAGCAACAAAAGAACAAACCATTAAAGGCACGACAAGAAAAATCATAGACAAACATCACACGCCACCAACCCAATGGGCTTTAGGTAGGCGTCATCGTCAATTAAAGAGAAAAGGTCAGGTCATCGTACAATTAAAGAGGAAAGCATAGTGGCGAACTGTAAAAGGGTCCACAACCAAGCATGCAGTATGTTGCAAAATGATAGGGTCATAACCTATTTTGATAAACTTTTTAACAAGTCTTACAAAGATAGTATGAAAGTGATCATGACCAAGAATCTTACGAAGTTTATAAATCACATCACCATAGAAGTCAGGTTGTGATAAGTTGGTTCTTATATCATAAAAAAAAAAAATAAAAAAAAAAAACCTGTGTAAGTTTGGTTAAGATTGTTCTGTCAAGCAGCCGTAACTCCGTCAAAAATCAACGAACCGGGAAAAACGCAATATGCACAGCTAGACATCCTACCAAGGCTTCCTGTTGGGTTTCGTCAAATCCAACAACAAAAAAAAAGAAAATATGTCAAAAAATAATAAAAAAATACATTAAAAAAACACAAAAAAAACACATAAAAATACCAACAAAAAATATTTTTTTTTATAATAATAATAAAAAAGAGGCCCAAGAGGGCATGTGGACGCTCTACTGGCTAAAGATAAAGTTTATGTCAAAAATAGGTAAACCGGAATGCGACGATGATATGTACAACTAGGCTTGGTGCTGATCATCCCTGCCAAATTTCGTTGACATCCGGCCAGAGGTTCATGAGAACTAGTCTGTACACAGGTAGTGCATTAAAACCTTCACTGGTTCATAACTCTGCCAAAATTCATTCAACCGGAACACGGCAATGAAATTCGCAACTAGGCTCGGTACTGATCATCTGCCAAGATTCGTTGAAATCCGACCAGGAAAGAAATTAAAACAAACTCACTGCAAATAGAACACGTGTGTAAAAGAATAGCGGAAGTAACAGCGTGTGGTAACATGAACCTGAAACCAGCACAAACTAAACGTTACCAAGAACCCGATAATGTCGAAACGATTCCTACGGAACCAAAGACCCTCGAAATACAAGAGGTCAGTGGTCCTACCAACACCACTGTCAACCAAAATAACATCCCATATATAGTTGTAAATGAAGATGATTCCCCACCGATCCCATCGTATGCAGAAATCGTTAAAAGCGCCCCCAAGGACATCCCAATCAACGAGACTCGTCCAAAACGGCCTCCGATTATATACAACGACAGCTTAAACCAATGGATGAGACCAGCCAAAGACCAAAGCTGCAAAGGCAAAAATGACAAAATAAATCCAAACACCACTCAAACTAATGAGAAACCCGTTTACACTTCGGTACCGACCAACAACAGACCAAAACAGCACAATAAAAACTATGAAACGTACCCAATAAAATCTCATATTAGCAATGTGAGAGAAAACTCAAAGCTGTCTTATTGTTCAAATGACTCATTTAGTGGCATATACACAGGCAGACTGAGAAGTTACTATGTTAGTGGAATAGACCCTATGTCCACTCAAAGAGGACTAGAAACATACTTAACTCTCAGAGGCGTTACACCTACTGAACTGTCATTGTTTGAAAATAAAAAAGGTGAATTAGTTGCTAAAATGGCCATACCTCATTACCAAGGAAAAATCATTGAAGAGGATGATTCCTTTTGGCCGCAATTTACAAGATGTCGGCGCTGGTACTCTAAAAATGCTTGGTCAAATTTTAAGAGCTCAGTAGAACAAAAGAGAAGTCACCGTTATGATAATAATAATGAATATGACGTAAACAGATACGATGGAAACGATCATGAAATTGACTAATGGCGGGTAAATCTAAACAAAAACTACCAGTCCCTTGTCTTCTTAATACCTTAAACATTATCACTTGGAATGTAAGGGGTATTATGTCCTCGGCTGCCAGCCTCAGTCAAACATTAGACGAGTTAAATATTGATATAGCGCTCATTACAGAGCATAAATTACTACCTCACATGAAATTCTTTATGGATAGCATTAATTTAAACTATAGAAATCATACATTGTGTGACTCCTCCTTTGATGTATATGGCTCTGTTAAATGTGGTAAAGCTGGCATTTCAATATTGTTTAAGAAAGATCTTAAGTTCTCAATTAGAATATTAGATGAAATACATGACGAAAAAATAACTGGTTTAGAACTTAATTTGAAAAATAATACAAAATTGTTCATTTTATGTATTTATATGCCGGCTTCAAATTATGCAAATGTTGAATACGAAAATGTACTGAATACTTTGCAAGCAGCCTTAGACACATACTCCGATCAGGGTACTGTAGTAATTGCGGGTGACATGAACGCCGAATTAATAAATTTAGCAGGAATAGGCAATACGTTTAGAGATAAATCTCTGTCAAATTTCGTTAAAGATAATGAAATGTTCTCTTTAGGACTACAGCCTACAAGACAAGGTCCATTTTATACATTTAAACCCGCAGAGAAAATGTTGGATCACATATTAATTCACAAATGTTACGCTGATATTATCAATGAAACCCACATTCTAGACGATGATTTATTCGGGGTATCGGACCATCTACCGATTTTTACTAGTATAAATGTACAATTTGAATCATTACGAGAAAACCAAAGAACTGATAAAATTGCTTTGCACAAAATTAATGATAATTTCACTGAACTATACCAAAATGACATATCTGTAGCATTGCAAAATATACATTTTCAAGATATAGATACTTTCTATAATGATATAATATCAATAATAACAAAATCAGCCAATAATACCCTCCCCAAAGCGAAATTTAACACACATGCGAAACCATACTGGGGAAAAGCCGTACAACAGGCACATCGTGATCAGCGTATCGCGCGAAAGCGGTGGATAGCGGAAGATAGACCGCGCGGTAATGAGTTTAAAAGTTACACCGAATACAAATTACTGAAAAGAAAATTTGTCAACACGCAAAAGGACGCTATTAAAACCATAGAAAATAAATTTTATGAAGATCTGGAAAAATACGCGGAATGTGATAACAAAACATTTTGGAGTCTTGTAAAGAAACGAAAAAATCAAAAATCCCAGAGTTGCTCTCAAATTGAAACACAAAATGGTATTGTCCGCGATCCACAGGGTATTTGCGACCGGTTTTGCGAATTCTACTCGCAGATATACACACCACTTGAGTCAAATAATTTTGATAACGATTTTAAAAAATCTATAGAAGTTGAAATTAAAAAGATTTCCGATAATAATATAACCTACGATGACACGCCTAAACTTAATCCCGACATAACTGCCGAATATATAGAAAAGTTAGTCAGGTCTCTAAAGAGCAAAAAAGCTGCTTCGTTTGACAATATTTATAACGAACACTTAAAATTAGGTGGTAAGATGTTATATGTCGTTCTTGCAACGATATTTAATAAAATTATAACGGAAGAAATATTACCATCTAATTGTAAAAGGGGCGTAATAATTCCTATATTCAAAAACAATGGTAAATCCCGATCAGACCCAAGCAATTATAGGCCCATCACATTATTACCAGTCATATACAAGTTATTTGAAAAAATACTGCATACAAAACTCTTAAATTGGATAGAAGCAAAATGTATTGAATTTCCAAACTCACAACAAAATGCATATCAGAAATGCCTTGGGTCCATAACGGCATCATTTAACTTACAGGAAGCCATATTGTATAATGTTGAGTTAGGCAGTAAAGTTTTTGTCTGCACCCTGGACACGAAACAGGCTTTTGACACTCTCTGGATAAACGGTATATTCTACAAACTGCATGAGTTAGGCATTCAGGGAAAACCCTGGCGGCTTATAGCTAACGCACATACACGCATGCAAAGTTGTATATACATTAATGGCGTACAATCAAAGTGGTTTGCAGTAAATCAGGGCGTCCGGCAGGGTGGGACTATCTCTACTCTAATTTACAATCTGTTCATTGATGGGCTCTTGAACGAGTTAGAACGTAGCAATCTCGGAACATGCATATTAGATGTAAAGGCAGGAAACTGCACTTTGGCTGACGACCTCACTCTATCGTGTACATCCCCAGAAAGCTTACAGAATATGTTAGATATAGTAAATAGATATTCGACTAGATGGCGCTACATAATTAACCCCTTAAAGAGCAACATTATCATTTTTGGTGACAAAGCTAGAGTAAAAAAATGTCCTGACTTTTTTCTAGGTCAAGACAAAGTAAATATTGTAAGAAGCGTCAAACATGTAGGAATCACACTAGTCGATAGTTTTACTCATAATGAAAAAATCAAAATTGCGATTACGAAGGCAAAATCTGCGTTCTCCTCTCTAATGCCTCTTGGTCTCGCTACAAACCTCATTAATCCAATTTTATCAGCGTCCCTTATACATAAGATCTGTATACCAACGCTATTGTATGGGTCGGAACTTTGGTTTAATTTATCCAAACAGAACATTGAGCAAATGGAGATTTTTTGCCGCTTTTGCGCTAAAGTAATACAGGGATCTGATAGACTTACTAGAACGGATATGTGTCTAAGCATGCTCGGGTGGTTGCCAGTACAAGCAGAGGTTGATAAAAGAAAGTTAGGATTTCTACAAAAACTATGTTCGATGCCGAATGATCTACTTCCAAAGCAGGTCTTTAATGCACGCTTATCTATGTTTATAGTTAGAACCGATAATAAACAAAAAGGCTATATTCCTGATATTTTTAAAATTTTAAAAAAATATGATATGGTACATTTTATTGTAAATTATATTGAATCAAGTATATTTCCGAGCAAACTTGTTTGGAAAAAACTCGTCAAGAAGAATATTTATAAGTATGAATCTAGCCAATGGCTACAACGTATTAGATGTCAAAACGTATTTGATAGATTTATGTCCGTTCATACAGTTATAAAACCAGCCATATTATGGAAGTGTGCCTCAAATGGTTTATCCCTAAGAAACTCAAGAGTGGTTAGCAAAATATGGACTGACATTTCGCCAACTGTATCAAGAGTTTGCAAGTTTTGTGAAAGTATTTATACAGACTTTTATTCACATATAACTACAATATGCCCACTGACACAGTCGACAAGGAACATTTTCTTTGAACATGTCCATTTAAAATATGGACAGCACATGTTTGATAAACTATTGAATGGTGAATGTGAGGACGTCCTTAGATATCTCATCGGCCGGTACTCCAATGAACTTGACAATGAACTGTGCCATGAACAATTCTGTCAGGAATCCTACAGTTATATTGCTTCATGTGTTTACCTGTTTGAGACAAGTCAATAAGACAGAAATAATGCTAGTGAATTTCTTAATCATGTATGAACTATAATGTTAATGATCACTTTATAAATAAAAACTAGTACTAAGAACATTTTAATTAATTATATCATTATATTAGAAGTGAAATATGGATAAAAATCTGCAAAAAACAACAACAAAAAAAACAACATTTCTCTTTATTTATTAGTCAACACTGCTTGTTTATTTTGAACTTAATTAATATTTGTTTGTGTTTATTGATGTTATTTGTACTTTGCCTTTTTTGTCACTTGTATTATATGTTCTTCACTGCACTATCTGCACAATTTATAAATCTCTGTAACTAGAGGATATAAAGAGTATAAATAAATAAATAAAAATAAATAAACTCCAGCTATTGTCGTCATTTTCAAAAATGGCTTTGATAATATGTCACCGGCAAACTGAAGCGACAACTGCAATAGGTTCTATTTCAGTTGAGCGCTCAAACTTAATAGATTATTGTTGGTACAAAAGATAAACAATTAATACAAACTTGACGTATAATATATATTTTATTTTATATAATATATATGTATATTATGCAGTAACCATTTTAAAAGATTTGAAATAAAATAAAGTTATGCGCTTCGCACAGTTTTCGTATTTCCAAGTATATCCAGTAATTTAAAGTCAGAGTTTAAATGGTGTTATATTTGTCTAGCATTAAAAAGTTAGAATTTTTAAATGGTATTATATTGTTAATTGCATAACTGAGACTAACTATACATACGATATACATATAACAGTAAGATGGACTAGTGACAGAATTTATCTTCACCGTGACGTGTTTGATTTCTAGATGAACATAGCATATAATTTGTGAGGTTAGCGACAAATAACATTGTAACAACAGTTGGCGTTAAAGTCAATGCAATTGTTGTATCAGATCTACGTAAAGAAATATAAAAAGATCGAACAGGGAAAGTAGCATTCAAGGAGGACAGTCAACCACACAACACAGAAACAAACACGCAAACAGACAAACAAGAAGGCAAAAGTAATAATAAATTCAAACGACATCACAAACACAAAGGGGTTGACTAAAGAGCTACCTCCTTGGAACGGTCATTGGCAAAGTAGGCCACTGGAGGTTTAAACCGGTTCTAGGGTGCACCAAACCTCACACTTAACCTACTGTCATCCCATTATAACAGGACAGTGTAAATAAAGACATCCCCGCCATGATCTAATCTCTAACCAACAAGGCAGCATCAATAGGCAATATAAGTAAAACACAAATATGCTCGTGTAAATATAATACAAAAAACAACAATAGCCTAGAAAGCCACAATGAAGGTACTCGATGACTTGGCAGAAGCCAGAGCAACAAAAGAACAAACCATTAAAGGCACGACAAGAAAAATCATAGACAAACATCACACGCCACCAACCCAATGGGCTTTAGGTAGGCGTCATCGTCAATTAAAGAGAAAAGGTCAGGTCATCGTACAATTAAAGAGGAAAGCATAGTGGCGAACTGTAAAAGGGTCCACAACCAAGCATGCAGTATGTTGCAAAATGATAGGGTCATAACCTATTTTGATAAACTTTTTAACAAGTCTAACAAAGATAGTATGAAAGTGATCATGACCAAGAATCTTACGAAGTTTATAAATCACATCACCATAGAAGTCAGGTTGTGATAAGTTGGTTCTTATATCATAAAAAAAAAAAATAAAAAAAAAAAACCTGTGTAAGTTTGGTTAAGATTGTTCTGTCAAGCAGCCGTAACTCCGTCAAAAATCAACAAACCGGGAAAAACGCAATATGCACAGCTAGACATCCTACCAAGGCTTCCTGTTGGGTTTCGTCGAATCCAACAACAAAAAAAAAGAAAATATGTCAAAAAATAATAAAAAAATACATTAAAAAAACACAAAAAAAACACATAAAAATACCAACATAAAATATTTTTTTTTATAATAATAATAAAAAAGAGGCACAAGAGGGCATGTGGACGCTCTACTGGCTAAAGATAAAGTTTATGTCAAAAATAGGTAAACCGGAATGCGAAAACACATAAAAATACCAACATAAAATATTTTTTTTTATAATAATAATAAAAAAGAGGCCCAAGAGGGCATGTGGACGCTCTACTGGCTAAAGATAAAGTTTATGTCAAAAATAGGTAAACCGGAATGCGACGATGATATGTACAACTAGGCTTGGTGCTGATCATCCCTGCCAAATTTCGTTGACATCCGGCCAGAGGTTCATGAGAACTAGTCTGTACACAGGTAGTGCATTAAAACCTTCACTGGTTCATAACTCTGCCAAAATTCATTCAACCGGAACACGGCAATGAAATTCGCAACTAGGCTCGGTACTGATCATCTGCCAAGATTCGTTGAAATCCGGCCAGGAAAGAAATTAAAACAAACTCACTGCAAATAGAACACGTGTGTAAAAGAATAGCGGAAGTAACAGCGTTTGGTAACATGAACCTGAAACCAGCACAAACTAAACGTTACCAAGAACCCGATAATGTCGAAACGATTCCTACGGAACCAAAGACCCTCGAAATACAAGAGGTCAGTGGTCCTACCAACACCACTGTCAACCAAAATAACATCCCATATATAGTTGTAAATGAAGATGATTCCCCACCGATCCCATCGTATGCAGAAATCGTTAAAAGCGCCCCCAAGGACATCCCAATCAACGAGACTCGTCCAAAACGGCCTCCGATTATATACAACGACAGCTTAAACCAATGGATGAGACCAGCCAAAGACCAAAGCTGCAAAGGCAAAAATGACAAAATAAATCCAAACACCACTCAAACTAATGAGAAACCCGTTTACACTTCGGTACCGACCAACAACAGACCAAAACAGCACAATAAAAACTATGAAACGTACCCAATAAAATCTCATATTAGCAATGTGAGAGAAAACTCAAAGCTGTCTTATTGTTCAAATGACTCATTTAGTGGCATATACACAGGCAGACTGAGAAGTTACTATGTTAGTGGAATAGACCCTATGTCCACTCAAAGAGGACTAGAAACATACTTAACTCTCAGAGGCGTTACACCTACTGAACTGTCATTGTTTGAAAATAAAAAAGGTGAATTAGTTGCTAAAATGGCCATACCTCATTACCAAGGAAAAATCATTGAAGAGGATGATTCCTTTTGGCCGCAATTTACAAGATGTCGGCGCTGGTACTCTAAAAATGCTTGGTCAAATTTTAAGAGCTCAGTAGAACAAAAGAGAAGTCACCGTTATGATAATAATAATGAATATGACGTAAACAGATACGATGGAAACGATCATGAAATTGACTAATGGCGGGTAAATCTAAACAAAAACTACCAGTCCCTTGTCTTCTTAATACCTTAAACATTATCACTTGGAATGTAAGGGGTATTATGTCCTCGGCTGCCAGCCTCAGTCAAACATTAGACGAGTTAAATATTGATATAGCGCTCATTACAGAGCATAAATTACTACCTCACATGAAATTCTTTATGGATAGCATTAATTTAAACTATAGAAATCATACATTGTGTGACTCCTCCTTTGATGTATATGGCTCTGTTAAATGTGGTAAAGCTGGCATTTCAATATTGTTTAAGAAAGATCTTAAGTTCTCAATTAGAATATTAGATGAAATACATGACGAAAAAATAACTGGTTTAGAACTTAATTTGAAAAATAATACAAAATTGTTCATTTTATGTATTTATATGCCGGCTTCAAATTATGCAAATGTTGAATACGAAAATGTACTGAATACTTTGCAAGCAGCCTTAGACACATACTCCGATCAGGGTACTGTAGTAATTGCGGGTGACATGAACGCCGAATTAATAAATTTAGCAGGAATAGGCAATACGTTTAGAGATAAATCTCTGTCAAATTTCGTTAAAGATAATGAAATGTTCTCTTTAGGACTACAGCCTACAAGACAAGGTTCATTTTATACATTTAAACCCGCAGAGAAAATGTTGGATCACATATTAATTCACAAATGTTACGCTGATATTATCAATGAAACCCACATTCTAGACGATGATTTATTCGGGGTATCGGACCATCTACCGATTTTTACTAGTATAAATGTACAATTTGAATCATTACGAGAAAACCAAAGAACAGATAAAATTGCTTGGCACAAAATTAATGATAATTTCACTGAACTATACCAAAATGACATATCTGTAGCATTGCAAAATATACATTTTCAAGATATAGATACTTTCTATAATGATATAATATCAATAATAACAAAATCAGCCAATAATACCCTCCCCAAAGCGAAATTTAACACACATGCGAAACCATACTGGGGAAAAGCCGTACAACAGGCACATCGTGATCAGCGTATCGCGCGAAAGCGGTGGATAGCGGAAGATAGACCGCGCGGTAATGAGTTTAAAAGTTACACCGAATACAAATTACTGAAAAGAAAATTTGTCAACACGCAAAAGGACGCTATTAAAACCATAGAAAATAAATTTTATGAAGATCTGGAAAAATACGCGGAATGTGATAACAAAACATTTTGGAGTCTTGTAAAGAAACGAAAAAATCAAAAATCCCAGAGTTGCTCTCAAATTGAAACACAAAATGGTATTGTCCGCGATCCACAGGGTATTTGCGACCGGTTTTGCGAATTCTACTCGCAGATATACACACCACTTGAGTCAAATAATTTTGATAACGATTTTAAAAAATCTATAGAAGTTGAAATTAAAAAGATTTCCGATAATAATATAACCTACGATGACACGCCTAAACTTAATCCCGACATAACTGCCGAATATATAGAAAAGTTAGTCAGGTCTCTAAAGAGCAAAAAAGCTGCTTCGTTTGACAATATTTATAACGAACACTTAAAATTAGGTGGTAAGATGTTATATGTCGTTCTTGCAACGATATTTAATAAAATTATAACGGAAGAAATATTACCATCTAATTGTAAAAGGGGCGTAATAATTCCTATATTCAAAAACAATGGTAAATCCCGATCAGACCCAAGCAATTATAGGCCCATCACATTATTACCAGTCATATACAAGTTATTTGAAAAAATACTGCATACAAAACTCTTAAATTGGATAGAAGCAAAATGTATTGAATTTCCAAACTCACAACAAAATGCATATCAGAAATGCCTTGGGTCCATAACGGCATCATTTAACTTACAGGAAGCCATATTGTATAATGTTGAGTTAGGCAGTAAAGTTTTTGTCTGCACCCTGGACACGAAACAGGCTTTTGACACTCTCTGGATAAACGGTATATTCTACAAACTGCATGAGTTAGGCATTCAGGGAAAACCCTGGCGGCTTATAGCTAACGCACATACACGCATGCAAAGTTGTATATACATTAATGGCGTACAATCAAAGTGGTTTGCAGTAAATCAGGGCGTCCGGCAGGGTGGGACTATCTCTACTCTAATTTACAATCTGTTCATTGATGGGCTCTTGAACGAGTTAGAACGTAGCAATCTCGGAACATGCATATTAGATGTAAAGGCAGGAAACTGCACTTTGGCTGACGACCTCACTCTATCGTGTACATCCCCAGAAAGCTTACAGAATATGTTAGATATAGTAAATAGATATTCGACTAGATGGCGCTACATAATTAACCCCTTAAAGAGCAACATTATCATTTTTGGTGACAAAGCTAGAGTAAAAAAATGTCCTGACTTTTTTCTAGGTCAAGACAAAGTAAATATTGTAAGAAGCGTCAAACATGTAGGAATCACACTAGTCGAAAATTGCGATTACGAAGGCAAAATCTGCGTTCTCCTCTCTAATGCCTCTTGGTCTCGCTACAAACCTCATTAATCCAATTTTATCAGCGTCCCTTATACATAAGATCTGTATACCAACGCTATTGTATGGGTCGGAACTTTGGTTTAATTTATCCAAACAGAACATTGAGCAAATGGAGATTTTTTGCCGCTTTTGCGCTAAAGTAATACAGGGATCTGATAGACTTACTAGAACGGATATGTGTCTAAGCATGCTCGGGTGGTTGCCAGTACAAGCAGAGGTTGATAAAAGAAAGTTAGGATTTCTACAAAAACTATGTTCGATGCCGAATGATCTACTTCCAAAGCAGGTCTTTAATGCACGCTTATCTATGTTTATAGTTAGAACCGATAATAAACAAAAAGGCTATATTCCTGATATTTTTAAAATTTAAAAAAAATATGATATGGTACATTTTATTGTAAATTATATTGAATCAAGTATATTTCCGAGCAAACTTGTTTGGAAAAAACTCGTCAAGAAGAATATTTATAAGTATGAATCTAGCCAATGGCTACAACGTATGAGATGCCAAAACGTATTTGATAGATTTATGTCCGTTCATACAGTTATAAAACCAGCCATATTATGGAAGTGTGCCTCAAATGGTTTATCCCTAAGAAACTCAAGAGTGGTTAGCAAAATATGGACTGACATTTCGCCAACTGTATCAAAGAGTTTGCAAGTTTTGTGAAAGTATTTATACAGACTTTTATTCACATATAACTACAATATGCCCACTGACACAGTCGACAAGGAACATTTTCTTTGAACATGTCCATTTAAAATATGGACAGCACATGTTTGATAAACTATTGAATGGTGAATGTGAGGACGTCCTTAGATATCTCATCGGCCGGTACTCCAATGAACTTGACAATGAACTGTGCCATGAACAATTCTGTCAGGAATCCTACAGTTATATTGCTTCATGTGTTTACCTGTTTGAGACAAGTCAATAAGACAGAAATAATGCTAGTGAATTTCTTAATCATGTATGAACTATAATGTTAATGATCACTTTATAAATAAAAACTAGTACTAAGAACATTTTAATTAATTATATCATTATATTAGAAGTGAAATATGGATAAAAATCTGCAAAAAACAACAACAAAAAAAACAACATTTCTCTTTATTTATTAGTCAACACTGCTTGTTTATTTTGAACTTAATTAATATTTGTTTGTGTTTATTGATGTTATTTGTACTTTGCCTTTTTTGTCACTTGTATTATATGTTCTTCACTGCACTATCTGCACAATTTATAAATCTCTGTAACTAGAGGATATAAAGAGTATAAATAAATAAATAAAAATAAATAAACTCCAGCTATTGTCGTCATTTTCAAAAATGGCTTTGATAATATGTCACCGGCAAACTGAAGCGACAACTGCAATAGGTTCTATTTCAGTTGAGCGCTCAAACTTAATAGATTATTGTTGGTACAAAAGATAAACAATTAATACAAACTTGACGTATAATATATATTTTATTTTATATAATATATATGTATATTATGCAGTAACCATTTTAAAAGATTTGAAATAAAATAAAGTTATGCGCTTTGCACAGTTTTCGTATTTCCAAGTATATCCAGTAATTTAAAGTCAGAGTTTAAATGGTGTTATATTTGTCTAGCATTAAAAAGTTAGAATTTTTAAATGGTATTATATTGTTAATTGCATAACTGAGACTAACTATACATACGATATACATATAACAGTAAGATGGACTAGTGACAGAATTTATCTTCACCGTGACGTGTTTGATTTCTAGATGAACATAGCATATAATTTGTGAGGTTAGCGACAAATAACATTGTAACAACAGTTGGCGTTAAAGTCAATGCAATTGTTGTATCAGATCTACGTAAAGAAATATAAAAAGATCGAACAGGGAAAGTAGCATTCAAGGAGGACAGTCAACCACACAACACAGAAACAAACACGCAAACAGACAAACAAGAAGGCAAAAGTAATAATAAATTCAAACGACATCACAAACACAAAGGGGTTGACTAAAGAGCTACCTCCTTGGAACGGTCATTGGCAAAGTAGGCCACTGGAGGTTTAAACCGGTTCTAGGGTGCACCAAACCTCACACTTAACCTACTGTCATCCCATTATAACAGGACAGTGTAAATAAAGACATCCCCGCCATGATCTAATCTCTAACCAACAAGGCAGCATTAATAGGCAATATAAGTAAAACACAAATATGCTCGTGTAAATATAATACAAAAAACAACAATAGCCTAGAAAGCCACAATGAAGGTACTCGATGACTTGGCAGAAGCCAGAGCAACAAAAGAACAAACCATTAAAGGCACGACAAGAAAAATCATAGACAAACATCACACGCCACCAACCCAATGGGCTTTAGGTAGGCGTCATCGTCAATTAAAGAGAAAAGGTCAGGTCATCGTACAATTAAAGAGGAAAGCATAGTGGCGAACTGTAAAAGGGTCCACAACCAAGCATGCAGTATGTTGCAAAATGATAGGGTCATAACCTATTTTGATAAACTTTTTAACAAGTCTAACAAAGATAGTATGAAAGTGATCATGACCAAGAATCTTACGAAGTTTATAAATCACATCACCATAGAAGTCAGGTTGTGATAAGTTGGTTCTTATATCATAAAAAAAAAAAATAAAAAAAAAAAACCTGTGTAAGTTTGGTTAAGATTGTTCTGTCAAGCAGCCGTAACTCCGTCAAAAATCAACGAACCGGGAAAAACGCAATATGCACAGCTAGACATCCTACCAAGGCTTCCTGATGGGTTTCGTCAAATCCAACAACAAAAAAAAAGAAAATATGTCAAAAAATAATAAAAAAATACATTAAAAAAACACAAAAAAAACACATAAAAATACCAACATAAAATATTTTTTTTTATAATAATAATAAAAAAGAGGCCCAAGAGGGCATGTGGACGCTCTACTGGCTAAAGATAAAGTTTATGTCAAAAATAGGTAAACCGGAATGCGACGATGATATGTACAACTAGGCTTGGTGCTGATCATCCCTGCCAAATTTCGTTGACATCCGGCCAGAGGTTCATGAGAACTAGTCTGTACACAGGTAGTGCATTAAAACCTTCACTGGTTCATAACTCTGCCAAAATTCATTCAACCGGAACACGGCAATGAAATTCGCAACTAGGCTCGGTACTGATCATCTGCCAAGATTCGTTGAAATCCGGCCAGGGGATCAGGAGAATTAGTTGGAACAAAGTTTGTGTCTTAAAACCTTAAAAGGTTAAAAAATCATTTAATCAGAACACGAAAATGACAGGTGCATCTAAACTTGGTACTGATAAACCCACCAAGATTCGTTGAAATCCGGAAATGAGATCAAAAGAGACTAATCTGGATAAAGTTTGTGTATTGAAACCTTTTAAAGGCCATAACTCTGCCAAAAATCATTCAACCGAAATATGCTTGATACTGATCATCCTATAAAGTTTCGTTGAAATCCGGCCAGGGGTTCAGGAGAACTAGCAGGGAAAATGTTTGTATATCAAAACCCTCCGCCCAACATATGTAAACCGGAACGCGACGATGATATGTACAACTAAGCTTGGTGCTGTCATCCCTACAAAACCTGAACCCCTCCCCGTTGAAATCATTCAACCGGAACACGGCGATGATATGCACTTAAATCCGGTCAATGGTTCAGGAGAACTAGTCAGGACAACGTTTGTGTATTAAAACCTTTAAAGGGCCATAACTTCGCCAAAATCAATCAACCGGAACACGGTGAGGATATTTATAACTAGGCTTGGTACTGATAATTTCTGCAAAGTTTCACTGAAATCCGACCAAATGTAGGCCCTTTCGTCTCAATGAGACAAAATATAGCATTTTTTAACTAAATCAAGGGCCATAACTCCGATGTTACTAATCCGATTTAGTTGCTTTTCAAACTTATCTAAGCTTTTATTGATAGTAATAATCTGGTAAAGTTTGGTGAAGATTGGATGGAAAATGAAGGTCCTATCGCGTAAACGAATCAAAATATAGCATTTTAAACTTAATCAAGGACCGTACCTCCGCTGTTACTGGTCCGATCTGGCTGGATTTCGAACTTGTCCAAGCTTTTACCAATATTAACAATCTGGTAAAGATTGTTAAAGATCCGATCAAAAATAAAAGCCCTACTGTCTTAACGAGAAAAAAGTTAAGGACGGACGACGGACGAACGACGGGCGACGGACAACTCGGCATCCCATAAGCTCTGTTGGCCTTCAGCCAATAGAGCTGAAAACTTATTTAAGTTTGGTTAAGATTGCTAAAGAAATGTGGCCTGTATCGTGTTAACAACATGTAAAATCGCAATTTTTGCTAATTCAGGGGTAATAACTCTGGTGTTACTGGTCTGATCTGGCCCATTATCGAACTTTTCCGAGATTTTATGGTCTTATACAATCTTTGCAAGTTTGGTTAATATTGTTCAACTAATGTGGACTATATCGTGTAAACAAGCTAAATGTTGACGACAGACGACGAACGACGGACGAAGAGTGGTCACAATAGCTCACTCTTGAGCACGAAGTGCTCAGGTGAGCTAAAAATGCAACATAGGCTTGATTCTATCCTCGGGTGGAGCAGAGCTCTATTATTAAAATTGAGCCAACTAAATTTAGAAATCTTTAGCTTTCCCGAAGATGGTATGCTTATACTGGTAAAGATGTAACGTGCAATGTGGTATTTTCATAGCATTTTATGGTCAGCGGTTAATAGTTTTTCAAACAAAATGGGTTTCACTAAACGAGTAAACAATGGTCTAAATAAACAACATAGAACGAACATATACGTTCTCAGAAATAATAAAAAGAGCTCAGTTTTCTTTCCTTAATTTTCTGGACAAAACAGGAAATAATAATTGATATATATGGAATAGTTAGATAGACCATAACCAATAGCCCAAACACAATTTAGGTTGCAACACGATTGAAACAAGGAAGCTATCTCACTTTGTCTAAAAAATAGTTTAGTCCAGTCTAAAACAATACCTCTATAAAAAATTCCTAAATGGGTCGGAGACACTATTTTCTGCAGGTACCTTACCCAAAAAATCATCTAAAACATAACACAGCTTTTGCAGATAGCTGTTTTTGATTTTTCCACAATTATCAAATTACCTCCCTGTGAAGTTTTGATATCATCCATAACAGATTATTACTTGCCAACTTTAAAACTCTATTATTGTTATAGGAATGTTTTGATTTGAATTAAGTGTTCCTTCAAACATCAAACATTGTTTTATTAAAACTCTTTTTAAAGTAGCTATCCCGCCAACAACAGCCACATTTTACAACTCACCACAATAGGTTATATAACTAACATATTTTGAGAATCCCAACGCTGTAGACACAATATATACGACTTTAACCATTTTCAATCGCTGTTATTTTAAGAACCCATGAAACAATCTATACTTTTAATTGTCACATATACATTATTATATGACCTGAACATCTGGATGGAGTTTTTGATAAACAATTTTGCTGTGCAATTTTTGCCGTTATTTGGTGGGATAGTTATTTAAGCTTTTATACTCACTCGAAAACCGGCCTATGGAAATACCAGCATTAACAGTTGGTACTGTTAATTTTTGTACAGTATACACCGTTTTCACCCAAAGCTGCAGTTATTGCTAATGTTGAGTGTGACGCATCTGGTTGGTCTTATTCTACCATATATAATTTATGAGTAACCACCCTAAATGGTAACACAAAGACATTCAGCAAATGAAACACACCAAATAAGTATTGTGCTCCAATTTTCGTACTATTGACAATTTAAACGTTGAGTTCTGTTTCAATCAAACTGAGACTGCAAAACATTTATTATATTTGTCGTGTTCAGTGATTTCCAATTTTCTCCTTTTATACTCTTTCGCTAGTGAAAATGTCATACAGAGATGATTGATGTCTTTAATATTGCTATATCTAATTGTGGCTTGATGGTAAACATGTGGATTAGTCCTAATTAGTTTAAAGGGAATGTAGCGACACAGCCAAACTATCTTTACAATTGAGGAGAGTTCTGAAAAACTTGAATAAGGGTGAAAGAATTATCAAAATCGGATGATAAACTAAGAAGATATGATCATTTGAAGTTTCTGTTGAAACGGATATGAAAGTGGCCATTTTGAGAGCTATGACATCACGGTTCTAAATTACCATATATGGAATATTTATAAATATGAACATATACTGATTTAAAGGGAACAAATGACAGCTGCTGTATGAAAAATATGTAATACTTAATGACAATAATGCTTTATATGACCAGTAAAAAAACCGCATTCATTTGCAGTGATTTTCTTCGTTTTAAACGATATTGATCAATATTCCAGATATGGTAATATGGAACTATGACATCATAGTTCTGAAAATGGCGGCTGCCATATTTGTTTTAGAACAAGCTTTAAATGGTCATATCTTTTTTGTTGATCATCCGATTTTGATAATTATTTCACCTTTTCCCAAGTTTTTCAGAACTCTCAATAATAGAGCTGTTTGTCTTTGTCGCTACATTCCCTTTAATATCCTATTGAGACTTTTTGTATGGTGGTTTACGTCGTTTTCAACACATGTAAGGTTATATATGAAGGTATTTGTTTTGTAGTAGAGGCAGACTAACCACCTTTCCTGGGGAGAACCAGTAATGTACACCTCCTGCCATCCGTAAGAATCGACACTTCCTCACTTACAAGTCGAACTCCCAGTGGGATTCGAACCAGCAGCGGTGAGAGGCGAAGGTTTACAACGCTAAGTCGTTAACCATTCGGCAACGGAGGCCCATTGTGACTCGATATTTTAAAGAGAGTTTTACTGAGTCATTAAATAGTGCTACATCTTCACACAGGGGATTGAAAGGCTAAACAATGTATTATTGTGATCCTAAATTATGGTTCATCATTGGTATTTATAAGGTGGTAATGTTTCTGTAACAGCGGCCACTAAATCCGTAGGGGAACGACAATATAATAATGCTGTCGTGTTTTACGAAAATAATGAAAGCAGTTTCAGAAGAGTAACCATGTTCAAGTTAGCTAACCAGTCATTTTGCCAGCATAGTTAAGCTATATGCCCATTTATTCTTAAGCTCAAAGGCAAAGTAGGTCATGCGGAATGAACAAAAAATTATATCTACTTACAATAAATACTGATAAGGGAGATCCTTTGGAAGCAAAAATCACAACCATGAGCATAAAGTAGCAGACTCGGTTTTATTAAGTCTTTTTATGACAGGTTATGCAAGAAGCAACACATCTCTCGCCCCATAGCACCGGCTTAAGTGGAATTCTATCTCCGAGCCACCTATATTAGGCTCGGTGGTCCCAAAGGACCAGTAAAACATAACACTGCTTAGCCTTAGTGTTAGAAATGCTTCAAAATATCAACACATACCGATGGAGTAGTCGTCCTTAGCATAAGGTCATAGCCAGCCTTAATTTAGCAAAACCCGCTCCTTCCTGTTTTAGAGGCAAAATGAGTATGCGAACGACATAAACAAATTGCATTGAACACTATGATTCATTTGGTACCATTCGTAAGGCTATAAGTCACTTTGCTTTCGTGATATGAAGTAAATCAGCCGTGCGGAGTTGCAACAAATATTTCATTTTATAAAAGAAAGTTTTCTTTACCTTTATAATAATATATCAATGTTGCAACCATCTTGGAGCACCGGTCGCAGGGATAACACAATTCTTAAAGAACACCACCAAAGAAATATTGTTTTCTAGTTTCATTCAAATATTGAATCGAGCAGACGACCTTCTGATTTACAGTCCGCGTTCTGACCTCTGAGCTAGTGGAGTTCTTGAGAACAGGGTATTTTCAGTACCATTAATTATAATGAAAATGTAGCCTTTAAAGAGTTTGAACACCCCTCAAGGTATATCAATATATACTGACAGTCAATGAAAACGAACCATTAACTCAGTATGTATATGCCGTAGGATTATTCGCAAACCATTTGTAATAAAACAGTTGAACCAATACTTTCTAATTTTTTTTAAGTATTGAGATGCTTAATAATGAGTTCTGTTCAATCCGGGGCTAGAGGGCGTGAACGGTAGCAAGCACTTTTCACTACTGTTCATGAACAGTCTCAATCAAACCGAGACATACTGCAATATGTTTTGTATTTAACGTGTTCGACGATTTCAAATATTCTCTTTTATACATTTTTAGGCGTAGGTTCTAACTGCGTCTATTGCCATCATCATCATCGTCATTTTCAAAATGGAGACACCACATTATAGTTTAGCCCCATCTAGCGACACGTTTGAGATAGTGTTGTGCAGTACTAGTCTAGATCATCAGCGACGCTTGCTTGTTTTCAAGACAAACGTTTGTATCTACAATCAAGCGTCGAAGATTATCAATACTGGTGCAGTACAGTCTCGATTATTTCTATGCTGGTTTCCCGCAACACATTATCGGCATCGTACAAGACAACACATCAGTTGCTGGCGTTGACTGACTTAATATAATATAATCACATACATTTGACATACCGATATAACATTCCGTGGTGGTCTAGAGGTTAGTATAGCTCTCCAAAGTGCAAGTTTTGATTTCAATGCACGATATCAAGAGTTCGATTCTCGGTGCAAGAGAAAACATATTACTTGCCTTTTTTATTAAATCAATCAATAAGATTTAAGTTAATCGGTATGAATTTGTTTTAAATCGGTTATTTTTAATAATAGGAAAGTTATTCCTTAGTGGTCTTGTTCGTATTCAATTAACTTTCATATAAATGAACAAATATATCATGATCATAACTGTTTTATTGCAATAAACAGTGTTGGGACGGTGTGTGTGTGTGTGTATGTGGAACTCACCATGTCGAACATTAATCTTGTATATGTTTCCATGTTTCTCAAATTATTAAGATCTTTTCTCTTTACGAGGGCTGGCGTGGCTCAGTGAATAGCGCTTTGACTCGTAACTTTAACAGACATGTACGATATAATTAAAAAAAATACATTTTCTTGGTTGTTTATTAAGTGTTAAGCATAATCTCTCGTTTTTCCCCCAATTAAATAACTTCTTTTAATTTAAGGTTCATAGTCCCTCCACCAATTAAACCAAAATGATACCCTAATGATATAGGCACAATACAGTCTGGACTTTCTTTCTATTTCAGTAATACCGAACAGGTGTATCATAATGTGCACTACTATAATTATTTGCTGCATTCTGCCTTTTCTCTGTACTGTTTGGTCAATTCCTTTAAATGCAAAACATTTTCGGCAACTTGATGCTGTGCATCAATTTTTCTTTTACAGATGAACTAAAATTAAAGACGATCGAGGTTAGAAAACTTGGTTCAGAATTCTGACTTGTAGTTTTTTTCTTTACATCCAGAGATTTCTTTCACTATTCGGTTTACTTTGCTTCTTTGTTTTATTAACAATTGATAGATGATTATTTTCACTTTGAAATTATGCGGAATGATAAAGAATAATTATTATATTGATAGCCATTGTCGAATCTACAACGAAACTCTCAGATGGCGGCGCCCGTCGTAAAACCTGTATACCTCAATACATTTTCCACGATATGGAGAAATGACTTTTTGCCACCAGTGTCAACTAGAACTATCACTGTAGGTGATAAATACCCCCGCAAACAATTCTTTAGTAAGATCAATGGCAATAATGTGCATGGCATTGAGTGAGCAGCACCACAATCGTCTTAAGCACATGTACACTGTACAAGAAGTTCACTCCACAATAGTGCATATGCTGAATATATGCAAAGGCAATAACTTTGCATGGAATTGACCGAGACGAACTGAAACTGTGTCACACACATTTACACTTCATGTTGATCATATATACACAGTTTCAATTGAATATTTGAAAACTGTAGAAGTAGTTCGCTCCAAAAGATTGCATATGCTTAATATATATAGCAATTTTAAATAAGTGCATTTCGAGGACATCTCTGCATGGCACCGACTGAGCTGCACCAACATTTTGTCACACACATGTACACTTCATGTTTATTAAAAAGAAACGGTAGCAAGCACTTTTCACTACCGTTCATGAACAGTCTAAATCAAACAGACTGCAATTGTTTTTTGTATTTAACGTGTTCGACGATTCCCAAATTTCTCCTTTAAATTCATACATTTTTTTAATCGTGATACCCAAGATATGCAGGCTTTATAACCTCTGCTCCCAACTAAATTCCATTTTGTTTTCTTTACAAAGCATTTTGTTAGAAACTGTGACCATACGCCACTGGCCATGGAATGGTATGAAATGGTACTGCTGACATTTTAAATATTGAGTTCTGCTCAACCCGAGGCTAGAGGGCGTAAACGGTAGCTATTATTGGCCACTACCGCTCATGAACACTCTCAATCAAACCGATACTGCTATAGTTTTTATATTGATCGTGTTCAGCGATTTCCAAATTTCTTCTTTCATACTATTTTTTTGGTAGACGTTTATAGCAAGCAGTTAACGCAGTCATTTACCTTGTCATTTAACATTATTTACTATGGATAATCATAAAAAGAAGACGGTTCAAATAAAATTCAATCTGCATTAAACTGTCTCGGAATAAATTCCAGTTAATTTTTACTGGCCTTTTTTATTGTTTCACTTCTGACAGTATTATGCCATGACTGTTTTTGAGAAAATGATTTAGTTGTGCGAAGTAACTGAAGAAATCCGGAGATGCACGTGCATTTCATAACACCAAAGCGGAACGCACTTAACCAAGACATGCACGTAAACAAATGTTAAATGTCGACTCGTTATATGGATTATATCATGTTTTGTCCAAAAGGCCTCAAATTCTAACTTTTAAAAGGATTTGTTTTGTGATGCGTTTTCATTGACCGTGAGTATATTGTATTCCACCATGTGGTACATATTCAAGAACCTTGTTTGATGAAAAAATATATTTTATCAAAGGAAACAAGGGTTCCGTCTCATCTTTATTCAGACCTTTTTAAATTAATAATAAGTTTGTGCGCGGGTGTGCGCTAGTAATTGTGAAACGCATATTTAGTGTTAGAAATGCTTCAAATATTTAGTTTTAGACATGCTTGAAATTATCAATACATACCGGTAGATTAGTCGTACTTAGTATAATGTCGTAATGAACAATTAAGAGCAACTAAGAGCGCAAGTTCTCTGGTTCAAATCCGGCTCCGTGCAACTATTTTTTATGAAATATATTTGAAATAAATGCGGAAAAGAGAGATATTTTACAAGCACTGAACAAACACAACCAAGAGAATAAATAAGCAGACTCGGTTTTATTGAGTCTGTTCATGAGAAGTAATGTGGTAAACAACACCTCTCACTCCCACTAGCTCCGGTTTAAGCGATATTTTACTTCAAAGAATGACAAAAATATCGGACAGGGAAAGCTGCATTCAAGGACGACAGTCAACCACAAAAAACAAAAACAAACACGCAAACAGACAAACGAGAAGGCAAAAGTAATAAAAAATGCAAACGACATCACAAACACAAAATAGTTGACAATAGGGCTACCGCCTTGGAACGGTCAGTGGCAACAAAGCCCACTGGGGGTTTAAACCGGTTATAGGGTGCACCAAACCTCACACCTACCCTACTACATCCCATTAAATCAGGACAGTGTAAATAAAGAAATCCCCGCCATGATCTAATCTCTAACCAAAAAGGCAGCATCAATAGGCAATATAAGTAAAACACAAATATGCTCGTGTAAATATAATACAAAAAAAAAATAGCCTAGAAAGCCACAATGAAGGTACTCAGTGACTTGGCAGAAGCCAGAGCAACAAGAGAATAAACCATTAAGGGCACGACAAGAAACCCACCTATATTGGGATAGATGATCTTAAAAGACAAGTAAAACATAACACTACTGATTCGTAGCACTAGGAGACATTTTACAGCCGCCACACTGCACTAAAAGAACGCTAGTGGTTAGTGTGAATATTAATAAATACTGAAAAAGGAAATCCTTTGGAAGCAACAAACACAACCAAGAGAATAAAATAAGAAGCAACTAGCACCGTCTTCAAGCAGTATTCTACTTCAAATCCACTTATATTGGGATAGATGGTCAGTAACGGACCAGTAAAAAATAACACTAATGAAATGCCCTATTTATTTATGTTACCATTACTCAGGCTAGATAAAAAGGTAATATTTTACACATTGATTTATGGCTTATATACATGTATATACCAACGTTTTGGATGTTCGTCGAACTGAAAGAAACTACTTCATCCGTGACTCGTTCATATTCATGAGTAAGCACCATTTAAAGCATGTTGTATACAATCATAACGGTTGTCAACTTGAATAACGGCGACCGTTTTGGATCACAATTGGCGACGAAAATTATAAATCTAAAAGGGCTCGTCTCCCAAGAAGCATTGTTGTCCAGTTTCATTAAAGTATTTAGAAAATAAAGGTTTTTCCCTTTATTATTCTTTGTTACATAGTCTTCACTGTGACGTCCCCGTGGCGGACATCTTGAAGATGTGCGGAAGACCGAAAACGCGCTATTTTACTGTTTATTACCTAACGATTAGTTCTAAAAAAAGAATCTATAGTGCTCTTCTTGAGAAGATTTGTTTCAAGTTTAACATTTTATAGTAAAGGCGTGCATCTTGAATATCTGATCGACCTGTTTTTTCCCTACTGTATAGTTGGCTCTCTATAAGAAGCATCAGTATAAAAAATAAATACACCGGTCTAGGACGTTTCAAAGAAATTGATGCTTATGCCAAAGCCGACGCCTAAACAGATTAAAACAGGAGTCATTAAATAATGCTTTATTACTATTTTGATGTGACAGAAATCATGTCTAAACATATTTGATTAAGGTTTTTAATAGGGCTTGATAGTTAACATGTCTAAATATATTGTGTATGCTTGAATACTGAAATAGTCTCCACCCATGATTGACCATAGGCCGCAGGCAATGACATGGCATGAACATACTACATTGAAGGTTCCATATTCACAGTCATATGCGTATCTTCGGGATGGCTAAAATGTTCGTACTATTGACATTTTAAATATTGAGTTTTGCTCAACCCGGGGATTGAGGGCGTGGACGGTAGCTAACGATTTCCGCTACCGTCCATGAACAGTCTCAATCAAAATGAGAAGACTGCAGTCGATATTGTATTTACCGTGTTCGGCGATTTCCAAATTTCTCCTTTCATTACGTTCTTAAAGTGTGTTACACTCCATTGTGGCTTGGTAGTAAACAATTATAAGCTGTTTATGAATGCGTTCTTAAAATACATATCTTACAAGATTAAGTAGTTCACAAAAGGTGCTACATTTACATTGTGGTTTAATCGTAAATAGTCCAACAAGAAACACCAATACTGGTGCGAACGCCGGATTTCTAACTTTTACCGCACAAATCTAACATAAAAAGGGCGGTACTATTGAAGGCCTGAAAGAGTAATGGTGCTTGTAACACAGATGATAAACGTATATGCCAAATTTCAAGGTTTTCTTTCAATGTGTTTTTGTAATATGACTACAGTTAAAATGTCAAACATCTAAGTGGAAAAGATGGATAATGCTAATAAAATGCGTGCCATATTTATGATACTTGTCAGATATGGCTGTGTAATATAATGATGATCATGTATGCCAAGTTTCACATTTTTCTGCCATTTTTTGTTTGGAATATGAATGTACATTCAAAATTGTAACCCAAACTATAAATGAAAAAAAGGGATACATTTGGTAAAATGCACAATGTAAATTGGATAAATCCTCTTTGAAACAATAATTGGATCATCAAACAATATGAATTTGCAATAAAACCTGGCATTGTTCATGTATGTTTAAAACAAGAGGCCCAAGAGAGCCTGTGGACACTCTACTGGCTAAAGATAAAGTTTATGTATATTTCTGTCAAAAACCATTCAACCGGAACGTGTCGAAGATATACGCAACTAGGCTTGGTACTGATCATTCCTGCCAATATAAATGTAAAAATCGAACAGGAAAAGTAGCATTAAAGGAGGACAGTCAACCACAAAAACACACAGAAACACAGAACAACTTTAAAGATGAATAAAAGGTCAAATAAGACATCACAAACACAAAAAGATTGACAATAGGGCTACCACCTTGGAACGGTCAGTGGCAAAAAAGGCCGCTGGGGGGAATTAAAACAGGTTCTAGGGTGCACCCAAACCTCACACTTACCCTACTGTCATCCCAATAAAACGGGACAGTTAGGTTGTGATAGTCCTTGTCGCAGAATAGTTCTTAAATTACTTTTATATTTGGAAAGAAGATCAGGGTGACGATAATAAAAATTTGCAAAGGTTTTATGGTAACGGTAGCCCTGATGTAGTAGCTTTTTAGTTATACCAAGATTACGAATATGAAAGGCTCTAGAAAAAGGAATAAGTTGAGACACATACACCACATAAGAAGTTGCTCGGGGAACATCCCCATCTAAATAGGGATAATTAACAATATCAAAATTAAAATCATCTCTCTTGTCATACATTTTGCTAATTAGTTCACCATTTTCAATGGAGAGATGTAAATCGTGAAAAATAGCGTTAGTATCAGAAATATTAACTTTGTTAAGTTGAAGTTCTTTAGGGTATATATTATTAACCATAGTAGAAAAGAAAGGATTGTCAATGAAATTCGAACAGGCGGTCAGGAGAATTAGTCGGGGCAATGTTTATGTATTAAAACCTTAAAGGGCCATAACTGCGCCAAAAATCATTCAACCAGAACACAGCAATGACAGGCGCAACTAGGCTTGGTACTCATCATCCCCGAAAAGATTTGTTGAAATCAGGCGTGGTGTGCAGAAGAGACTAATCTGGACAAAGTTTGTGTATTAAAACATTTAAAGGACCATAACTCTTGCCAAAAAAGCATTTAACCGGAATATGGCGATGATATGCACAACTAGGCTTGATACTGATCATCCTTGTCAATGGTTCAGGAGAACTAGCCCGAACAATGTTCGCGTAACAAAAACATTTAAAGGACCATAGCTCCGCCAAAGTCTGCCAACCGGAGCACGAAGATGATATGCACAACCAGGCTTGGTACTCATCATCCCTGCCAATTTCGTTGAAATCCGGCGAGGGGTCCAGGAGAACTAGTCCAGTCAAAGTTTGTGTCACCTTTAAGGGGCCATAACTGTGCCAAAAATCATTCAACCGGAACACGGCGATGATATGCACAACTAGATCTGGAACTGATCATCCCTAACACGTTTCGTTAAATACGACCAGGGCTTCAGGAGAACTAGTCCAGACAAAGTTTGTGTATTAAAACATTTAAAGGGCCATATCTCCGCCAAAATCGTTCAACTGGAACACGATATGTACAACTGGGCTCGGTACTGATCATCCCTGCAAAGTTTCCTTGAAATTCGGTCAAATGAAGGCCCTTTCGTATTAATGAGGCAAAATACAAAAAAAAACAAAAAAAATATAGGCCATTGCTCCATTGTTACTAATCTGATTTGGTAGGTTTTCGAACTTGTCCAAGCTTTCATTGATAGTAACAACCTGGAATAGTTTGGTACGGAATTACACGGCATCACATAAGCTCTGCTGGCCTTCGACCAGTAAAGCTAAAAGCTAACCCTTGAAATAAAGACAAAATTACGCCACAAAACTATTTATCAAAAAAACTCCACCCGGGTGTTCAGGTAATATAATAATGTACACGTTCAGATTTAAAGTATGGGTTTATTAACGGGTTCTTAAAATATTTGTGATTGAATATGCGTAAAATGAAATAAGAGTTGGTAACATTTAATACTACGCTCCAAGTTTAAGGTTTGGCATCTGTAGGTTTAGAAACGGTGTACGTATGGTTGTTGTTGGTGGGATAGCTACTTTAAGCAATCTAAAATAAGAGAGTTGAAGACCTGGGTGAATCTTACTTTCTGAAACTATTACCTGAGAGGCCATGTCAGCTAAATTATTATAGCCGAGGTGTTTGCCATTGTCCTCCCGTAAATAGTCAAGTAGATTCCCATTCACCATGAGTTCTGTTATAATCCAGACTGGCTCAGTCACTGTACATACTGCCATCAACTGTACAGTTCGTGTATGTCGTAAAATATGCACTACCTTTGCCTCTGCCAAAAGGTCATCCACGGTCATTTTACCTTGCTTCAACGTCTTCACGGCAACTTCAACTGTGCCTCGCAATTTACCTGGTGAGTTAAAACAATTCAATGTAAAAGAATGTAAACATTCGAATGCTGTTAAAAAGTATATTTAAGTTGTGTTATTTGTTTTATTTTTTGCCTTTAAATACAGACAATCTGACAAATGGTATCATCAAAGTTAGAAAAGGGAAATCATTGCATGTAGTTTATTGGCAGATTTGATATTCAACAATAATTCCTATTACACCACATATTTTAATTATCTCATGAAAAGAAATCCATTATATTGTTTTTCTCGAATTTAAATTCCCAAACACATTTAGCAATTAAAGAGCATATTAAAATCCAAAGGGCAAGAAACGTATTTTATTCTGTTAAATATTCTAATACACTGGCATAACAGAACAGCACATACATTTGTTTAGTATATCACCATATATAAATACAAAATAATATATACATACATTAGTCACGCGACAGTGCATAGTACTATTTTGATCATTTCTATATAAAGTAAATAAGCTATTTATTACATTTGTAGTCGAGAAAAAACTATTCTCTATACATTTTAAAATGTTTATTACTTTCTAGTTGAGAATGAACAACATAACAAAATAATAGTTACGTATATGTAACGGTATTGAGAATACTGTTCTTAATATTAGTGTCTTTTTAATGTATAATTACTGCAATAAAACTGATTAATTTTCGGACTGCATTAAATCTAAAAAGCTGCCCAAGAGTGCCTGTGGACGCTCTACTTGCTAAAGATAAAGTTTGTGTAGAACGGGCCATAACTATGCCGAAAATCATTCAACCGGAACATGACGAAGATATACGCAACAGGCTTGGTACTGATCATCCCTGCAAATTATCACTAAAATCCGGCCAGAGGTTCAGGAGAACTTGTCTGTACAAAGATAGTGTATTAAAACCTTAAAAGGGCCATAGCTCTGCCAAAAAACATTCAACCGGAACACGGCAATGACATGCACAACTAAGCTTTGTACGCATCATCCCAGCCAGGATCGTTGAAATCCGGCCAGGAATTCAGAAGAGACTAGTCTGGACAAAGTTTGTGTATTTAAACATTTAAAGGGCCATAACTCTGCCACAATCTTTCAACCGGAACATGGCGATGAAATGTACAACGAACAAACATGGTAGAGGACCATAAGACAATGCTACACAATATCAGACTTCTAGTTCTTGTAATTTCGAAGAAGAATTTTTAAGGTTTTCTCTACATAACTCTATGTAAATATGAGACACCCGGGGAAGGGCCATTTATGATCACAGGGTCATCATTTGAACAAACTTGGTAGAGGACCATAATGCAAAGCTACATGCAAAATATCAGACCTCCAGGTCTTGCAGTTTCGGAGAAGATTTTTTTAAGGGTTTCCCTATTTACCTATATGCAAAGCATGTGACCCCGGGATGGGGCCATTTATCATCCCAGGATCATAATTTTAACAAACATGTTAGAGGACCATAAGGCAATGCTACGACCTTATAAGGAAGCTTCAGACCAAATTTGGTGAAAATCTGTCAAGCCGTTTCAGAGAAGAAGTTGTTTGAAGAAAATGTTAAAGGACGGACAGACGACGACGACGGACGACAGACGACGGACACTTCGCCATGACATAAGTAAAAAACATGCTAGATCTGACATAATTATGTTTTTTGATAAACTCTTTCTAAAATCAATGTAGCATGGGCAAATAATTATGAAATGATACTCCTCTTCTATATCTTTAGTATTACAACATTGGCAATAACGTTCATTTCTTGGAATTATATTTCTAGAATATCTCTCAGTTTGTATTCTAAAAGATTGCTTTGAAATTCTAAATCGTGTTATAAAAATACTTAGAGAAATTGGTAAAATATCTAGATGCACTGAAATTGTTATATGATGTGCTTTTTCACATAAATATTATCATTCGTAATCCAGTTTAGTCTTCAGACTTATCTCCCGTTTAGTTATAATATCACTTTTCATAAAAACAAAAACATACTAATGCTGTCACTAAATGGCAAAACAGTGGTAAAATAAAGGTTCCATAATTAATTTGCTAAAAAAGTAAACTAATTGATAATTAAGCAAATAACGAACCAACGTTTTCAATTTTCCTCCCTGTACATTGCAAAGAACAAACTTATACTTTCTGGAACGCATGTAAATTAAGATATTTTTCTCTAGTTTGTGTGTGTGAAAAAGTCGTTTGACAATATTTGACCTGCACATGCGTATTACATTATGTATGACCGATGCGACACATAGCCTAACATGTCCATCGTGATTTACCATGTTATTAAATTGATTATTTTTCAGAGAATATATAGGTATATATGCTTATATATTCTGTCTTCAATAGCTAATAATGAGATCCACTCTTTCAACATATTCAACTTCTTGCAAACAGTTTTTTTTATTATATTACTGAAAAGTCTTAAAACGTTGTTAGTTTGTCTATACATACCTACAAACACGTCACCAAATAGGCCACCAAGTTGCTTCTTCAGAAGTTTGACAGACTCTTTTTTCACTTCATATTCACGGAGATGAACCGCATATTCACATAGACCAACCAGTGATCGCACCTTGTGGCAAGGACCATCCGGTTGACTGTCATCAGTGCCTCCTGCATGGTAGCACAACAATCAATACATATTATTTAATGCAATCAATACTGTCAAATACTAGTTTTACCGGGTTCTTTATATATAAGTGGATTTCATATTAGATTTAAACCCAATTATCAACAGCAAAACTATAGTTCAACAGCCGTAAATATCTTCAACTTGTTTAAAACAATAACCAATTCATGTCACTAACGTTTATTAAGTACTGCAAAAACATTCAATTATTTCATTTTCAGATTATTTGCCTTCTGCCCAGACTGCGACGCACACGAAAGAATCTTATACTAATACAATTATTTATCAAGGCTTTAGTTTAGTAATAATAAGTGTATCGGCACGCTAACTTTTATTTCGTATTATTAAACAGTTTCAATACTTTACTTTTTGTGTTATTTGCGTCGTTCTGTCCAGCTTCGAAACCCACAAACTATTATTGTTATAACTATACCAAAACAACATGACGGTTGCGCCGAACTTCCTATCAATGTTATCCAGCGGGTTTACTAAATATGAAATATGCCAGGTCTATTTTATTGGTCTCGAAGAGAGAGAGAGAGAGAGAGAGAGAGAGAGAGAGAGAGAGATAGAGCGAGTTTGTGTAGATAGCTGTATATTACCGTTAGACATCTGCATGAGAACATGATGTTATTGAACTTTGTGTCGGATGATGAGGCCCGTCCAATACGGTATTTGCGTGTAGTAATCATTATAAAACATAGGTGTTTTATTATTTGTGTTTGGATGTTCAGTTTGTACTTAAAACGTCACGCGAATAAAGACCTAACAACAACGTGTTTATAATATAAATATAACTAAAATGTGTCCAGTTTTCTTCATGAAAAGTAAAGAACATTAAGAGTGAAAATACGTCTGCATAAACAAACGAGTGCGTTAGCACAAATTCGTTTATTCGGACGTATTTTCACAAGGATTAAACATATACTATTGACGAAACAAATCAAGGTAATTAAATTATATATTACTTTTTTTTCTAAAATAAATGTTAAATAACATATCTGTTCTAGTTTTTCACCCCGCATCATGAAACTCCTTTGCGTAGGAATCTCATAGCATCTGTCGATATTGTCATGGAAGAACGCCAATTAGAGAACAAAGTTTTACAAATGGAGAATACATTAAAAGATCTCTTGAATGATATGATAGACATTTTACTTGAGGATTTATTATCAGTTCAGTTTTGCAATCATTTTCTTTTATCGTATAAACAAATCAAGGACGTTGACACAATTGTCTTTCTTTGCCTTTTAAACGAGGCATAATTCAGTACTTAACTAGTCGAAGAAAAAGTAAAAAGCAGTTCCAAAACATCCATTTAGTTAAACTATCCACAGCGGTCAATTAAAGTTAGCGACTGTCAGAAACCACTACATGAGATCAAATAAAAGACATTCATTACAAAAACATTATCGGATTTCAGATTTGATTGAAATTATGTGCATCTATTAATAGATTGTGTACGCAGATTATGTTTGTTTCTGTACTTTTACTGAGATTAAATCTGTGATTTTGTATAGCAATCACTAAGTTTGCTGTATTTTAATTAATCATAAACGAAAATAGAATTGAATTGTATTACTCTGTTTGATTAACATAATCGATACACAGATGTTTACTTGTGAAAAGTGTTTCAGTGTCAGTGGTGTGCGTGTGTGTATGTGTGTGTGTGTGTGGGGTAGGGTGGGGGAGTGGGGCGTGGACGTGGAGGGCGCAGCGGAGGAAACTTCGATTCTCTACAAAATTCTAAAAATACCCCCATGAATTTAAAAAAAATCAACTAATCTCTGAAATACCTAATGTTTTTCATTTACGCCTCCCACACCCCTATCCATAACCACACACTGCAGAAATCTTGCTTGGTAAATGTTGCTCCTATGGTAGGAATTAAACAAAACATGTGTCAATCTGTCTAATTTCCATGTGTACGTTCATTGCTGCCTCACCCCTACATGGGTGGTGAAATAATTGATAAATGCATAATGGTTTCTGCGTGTCTCCCTTCAGTAATTAATAGAATCCTATAAATTATTCACAGATACGAAATTTCTACAAAGGCTTAAAGAGCATGAATATGGAAGCGGGGAGGGGGTGGGGAAGGTGGTGAGGCTTAAATTTTTATATACATAGTTTGATGCTGAACTGTTGATAAATATGCCTGAATGTTTTTGAATTTCATGGAAAACTAAATAAGAAAAGACGTTCCTTTATACACCTCCCCCTCATTTTTTAAAATTGTATTTGGGACTTAAATGTTATTATTTATTTTTGTAGACAATGTGTGCGCAGTTGCAAACTCTACATACAAGTAGCTATGCCTTTCTTTGAGGCACTTCTTTTTTTCTAGATTTTGACGATTGCATCTTTCTTGGGTACTTAGCTACTTGAGAGAACACTAAGCAAAGTTTTTGTTTTGAGGCGCTTGTTGTATATTTTCCAGGGTGCGGGGAACGTGGGTGCATAACCAGAGGAATAGACAGAAATAAACTTCTGTCAGGTAGAAATGGGCTATTCCAGATACTACCCATACTCACCCCCATCACCCCGCCCGCCCACTCACACCCCCTACCCCGACTCTAAGAATTTTTTTTTTCAGCCGAGAATACTCCTCTGGATTAAAAAAAAACAACAATTTTTCTTTTTAAAAAAACCCACATCGGATCAGTGTTTCTTCAGATCCTGCCACTTGGAAAATCTACAAAATACCACCTCTGTAAGAGAGCGGCGAGAATAACATCGCGAGGATTTGACAAAAATAAACTCCCGTTTAGGAGGAATGAGCCGTTCCAGATAATATCCGTATCCACACCAAATAAGGAAGGATGTTTAAGTCAAAAATACCCACACAATCTAGAATTAGACTCCCTCATCTGAAGAATTTATAAAATCCCACCCACCGGAAGTCTTTTCCCTTTTCCTTACCTTTTTCACCTACCTCAAATAGGGCTTTCAGACAGAACGCGGTATAGAACCAACATTTGGGACTACCTTGAAAACGCTGCTCCTATGGTAGGAATTAAACAATAAATCTAATTTCTCTGGGGACTCCCGTTGCTGCCCTACCCCTACTCCGGCGGGGGAAATACCTGATAGGTGCATATTTGTTTTGCATGTATCCTCTCAGTAATATTAGAAACCCAGCTGCGTTCAAGTACCCCAAATAAATGCAGAACGAACGCTGAACGCACGGAAAATGAACGCAGAATGAACGTAGAACGAACGCAGAATGAACGTTGCACGATCCATATTTTTAAAATGCATTTCGTTCGTTGCGTTCGTTTTCAGCGTTCAGCGTTTTAAAAAACCGAACGATGAATGCATTCTTTAAAACGCTAAACGCTGAAAACGAACGGAACGAACGATGAATGCATTTTTTAAAACGCTAAACGCTCAAAACGAACGGAACGAACGAAATGAACGCAACGAAACGAACGAAACGAACGCAAATGCACTTCGCTATTACGGATAACTTTCAATATTATCCTTTTGAGTACACAATTGAAGTCTCGATTTAAACGAAGTGCGTTTTGCAGTAACTTAATATAAAGAAAAACACTGTGTAAATGGTGTTTACACACTTTCATTTTTACCGATTTAAAATAGGCAATGTATTTATTGTGTAGCACAAATTTTATATTATTTCATTTTAAAACTGAAATAATGTTGGTAAAATCAGACGGCATATTTTTATAAGTGTCAAGTATGTTAAATTTTTGATGAAAACACAGAATCATCAATGTGCACCACAAAATAATGTCATCCAAACATTAGTCGCCGACTCGTGGTAAGAACCGCATGGGTGGATACCATGCGTAGTTTAATCGTCAGAAATGTTGCGATTGGTAAACGCTGAACGAACGGACGCAAATGCATTTTCTCCGTTTGTGAATTTAAACGCACACATTATGTTGCGGTCGTTCCGTGCGTTTAAATGAACGCATAGTTTCGTTTGTAAACGCTGAATGCATTCAAAAACGCAAATGATTTGCTTTTTAAAAAATGCATTCATAAAAATGAAATGCAAATGGAATGCAAACGGAGCGCAAACGGAACGCAAACGAAACGCAAACGGAATGCATTTTTGGGGTACCTGAACGCAACTGGGTCTGTAGTATCCTACTACTTTTCCCCAGATACGAACATTCTAAAAGTGCATTAAAATGGAAGGGTAAGAGGGTTGGGGTCTGGGTAAAGAGTTTTGTTGTAAACTATTTTTGAAAGTAGACTATTTCTGCCACTAGATACCTAGATAATTATCACGATTACTTTGAGATAGTAGTATGAATTGTTCGAGATAATAATGATTTTTCACGAAAATGTGTTAGATAAAATTATCGAAATGTCATTAACTTATGATGTTAAATGCCACGATCATGCCCACTTCTGCCACCATGATAGTTTCTTATCACGAATTGTTCGATACCCGTATCCGGTTGGGGGTAAAAGCCTTACCGTACAGTCCGTACTATAACGAAAACTATCGGAAATGGCATGAGCTCTGGCATGGAGATTATAATGGCTAATAGTGTCTATGAAAGTGATCAATAATATGTATAATACTGCTTATATAATTTATGATAAAACAGATGTAATTATATTTAATCTAAAAATAAATATATGATGTTATAATATATACAAACAATGTTTCTATGGTGTAAACATTACAAAACATGTCCCGTACCGTGCAGCAACGTACATAATGTTTAACATTGATCATTCCACTTACTTTTATCATATACATAGTTGTAAAATTATTTAATACTATAAATTAAGCATTACAAATAGACATACTTTATTTCAACAAACTCATTAGCATAAGAGTAATCTAAAAGTAAGAAGGCAATGATCCCTACCGGTTTGGACCTGAAGGTTAAAGTTAAATATGGCAAAAACTTTCAAAATATATATGTGACCTTGAACTTGAGGGTAGGTATATTTTTGTTTGTTGGGACAAATTGTCTCATGGTGTAAACATATGTTTATAACATTAGTAGAATCCAATGATAGATTAAGAATCTATAGCCCGGACACCAGATTATAGCAATAACCTTCGACGTGTAAATGTGACTTTGATCTTGACCTTGATGGTAAGCACCTTGCCTTTGTCACAACACATCTTCTCACTGAGATGAACATATGTGTATAATATGTTGCAATCCAATGATAGACAAAAAATGTATAGCCCGGACACGAAGTTATAGCAATAATTTCATAGTATATATGTGACATTGACCTTGAAGGTAGGGGCCTGGCCCTTAGTCGCTACAGATCATCTCATGGTGGTGGACATTTGCGTATAATATTATCAAAATCCAATGATAAATAAAGAAGTTAGAGCCCGGATACGAAATTTTAAGCAATAACCTTCAAAGTACATGTGTGACCTTGACCTTAAATGTATGGACCTGGTTCTAAATCGTGACACATATATCGATTCATGGTGGTGTAATTTGTTTATAATGTTATTGAACTCCAATAATAAATAAAAAAGTTATATCGTGGACACGATATTTTAAGCAATGCCCTTCAAAAAACATGTGTGACCTTGCTCTTGAAGGTAAGTACATGGCTTTTAGTCGCGACACATCGTGTTATGGTGGTGAACCTTTGTAATTAATATTGTTAGATTCCAATGACAGATACAGATTTTATAGCCTGGACGCGCAATGATAATCAATAACATTCGTCAACCTTCAAAGTGTATTTGTAGCATGGTCGGTGACATTTCCTTTGATTAATGCAGAGCATTAACTCGTTTAATTTAGGGTAACTAAAGGGGCGAGGCTATACCGTGCTACAACTACCGGATATTGGAATTTAGAGTAAGGTCACTATGACGTCACAGTGTTACTAAGTACACATGCTACTAAAAAGATAGAGTCTGTCTCAGCTCGTTGGTTATTTAAACACCTCGATGGGCTACGCCCATCTCGGTGTTTAAATAAGCCAACTCGCTGAGACCAGACTCTATCTATTACGTGTGACATTGACCTTGAAGGTTGGGACCTTGCTCTTAGTCACGACACATCGTCTCATGGTGGTGAACATTGAAGTATAATATTATTAGAATCCAATGACACCGGTAGGGGACTAATAATAGTATTAAATTAAAATTACGCATATACAGAATTAAATATCACTAAGCCTTAAATTGTCTGTCCGCCCGCCCGCCCGCCCGTGCGTCCGTCTGTCAAGTTATAATATTTATTTTTTTTACACGTCAGCCCGCCCGCCCGCATGCCCGTCCGTCTGTACGTTTGTCAAGTTATAATATATATATATATATATATATATATATATATATATATATATATATATATACATATATATATATAAGGGTGAGAAAATACATACATCTACAAAATACCTTTCAAAAAGCACTGGATATATATATATATATAATAGCAATATACGATACGGAACGGCTTTTACCCCTGACCAAGTTATTTTCAAACGGCCTATTTATATATATCTAAACTGCAGCGAGACGTGAATTTTCGCGAGAGCTATTCATAATTATTAATAAAACAAAATATTAACTAGCAAGTATCGTGAATTGTCATAATAATTAGTCAACATCATTACGAAAACAAAATTTCAAATGTTTAAGCTAATTCTTATCAAGTTAACGGTGTCAGACCGGTGAAAATCAGCCCATTGAACACAATGCAATATAGGCTATATTTGGAGATCAGTCACAAGTTCCACAACATTCTTTCACTTAAATACACTTGTATTCTGTATATTAAACACATTTGGCTAGCAAACGGTCCCATATCTGGAACAAAACACCGATTCAGTTTTTCAAAATTTCGCGTCATTCATTCACACTATGCGTATCTTGAAATAAACATCTGTCAAAACCACATCTCTACCTAACCTCTGTTCTCATACTATCTAAAGAAATAATCCTGACAAACACAGTAAAATACTTACTATTCATGAAAACAGACATACTACTTTAACCTCAGGTTATATTTAACAATGAATTAAAACTCATCTATGGAAAAACACATGCAAACTAGAAACTTTGGATTTTTTTCAAGGAACTATTTCAGCACCCTACGACCCGGAAGTACTTCCTGACTGGTCTAACACCTAATGTGATGACAGAAGTGGGCAGTATCGCAGCAAGTTTTGTTAGATAAAATTGTTGAAAATTAAAGAGAAAAAGTAACATTATCGCGAAGAATACGCGATATATTATCTAGCTATCTCGTGGCAAAAATATGCTACCATAGTAGACATTTTGTAATAACGTTCAGAATATTTTGGAGGGCATGCCCCAATACCTCCTAGAAACTTAAATCTGCGGACCTCATATGCAATTGACTGCGCTTTCAACGTAAAATCGACCAGCTACACCCCTGCTCAGCGGTGCATTTGAGAGATTTCCCCAACATTTTAAATACCTTTTCAGATGCTGAAATGTTGATGAATTAGCCTGAACATTTTTTAATGTAAAACTTAATAGAAAAAGACCTTCCCCTATACCCATGAATGCCGGGTTCATGTAATTTTGATGGAATGGGGAGCTGTCCGTCGTCCGTCCGTCGCCCGTCCGTTAACTTTATCCTCGTTAACACGACAGCACCTTCATTTTTCATCCGATCTTTTTTAAACTTTACCAGATTATTTATATTAATAAAACCTCGGAAAAAATTGAAAACCAGCTAGTTTGGACCTGTAACATCGGAGTTATGGCCCTTGATTTAAGTAAAATTGCTATATTAAACCTCGTAAACACGATAGCGCCTTCGATTTCCTTCTGATCTTTTTCAAACTTTACCAGATTGGTGATGTCAATAAAAGCTCGGAGAGTTCGAAAACCAGCCAGTTCGGACTATTTGCACCGGAGTTATGGCCCTTAATTTTCTGAAATATGCTATATTTTGCCTCGTTAACACAATAGGGCCTTCATTTTTCATCTAATATTTCTCAAACTTTACACAATTGTTGATATGAATAAAAGTTCGGACGAGTATGAAAACCAGTCAAAACAAACCAATAACACCGGAGTTATGGCCCTTGATTTAGTTAAAAATGCTATATTTTGCCTCATTTAGACGATAGGGCCTTACTTTTTCATTCGATCTTGACCAGACGATTGTTATTATCAATGAAATCTTGAACAAGTTTGAACACCAAAGAAATCTGATTAGTAACACCGGAGTTATGGCCTTTGATTTAGTTCAATGATGCTGTATCTTGCCTCGTGAAGATAATAGCACCTTCATTTAGCCAGACTTCAGCGAAAGTTTGCAGGGATTATCATTACCAAGCCTAGTTGTACATATCGTCACTGTATTCCGATTGAATGATTTGGCGGAGTTATGTCCCTTAAAGGTTGTAATACACAAACTTTGTTTGTACAATTCTCCTGAACTCCTGGATGGATTTCAATAAAACTTTTTCGGGATGATCAGTACCAGATCTAGTTGTGCATATCATCGCCGTGTTCTGGTTGAATGATTTTTGATAGAGTTATTGCCCGTTAAAGGTTTAAATACACATATTTTTTCTGGACTAGTTCTCCTTGAATTTGAATGAAATCGGTACCAAGCTTAGTTATGCATATTGTTGCCTTGTTCCGGTCGAATGATTTTTGACGGAGTTATGGCCATTTAAAGGTTTTAATACACAAGCTTTGTCTCGACTAGTTCTCCTGATACACTGGTAAGATTTAAAGAAACCTTGGCGGGGATGATGAGTGCCAAACCTAGTTGCGCATATCATCGCCGTGTTCCAGCTGAAGGAGTTCAGGAGAACTAGTACAAACAATGTTTGTGTATTAAAACCTTTAAGGGACACAACTCCGCCAAATCATTCAATCGGAATCATTCACGAGGCAATATACAGTATCTTTGAACTTAATCAAGGGCCATAACTCCAGTGTTACTTATCAGATTTGGTTGGTTTTCAAACTTGTCCAAGATTTCATTGATAGTAACAATCGTCAAGATCGGTTGAAAAAGTAAGGCCCTATCGTCTAAATGAGGCAAAATATTGCATTTTTAACTAAATCAAGGACCATAACTCTGGTACTATTGGTTCGTTCTGACTGGTTTTCTAACTCCTCTGATCTTTCATTCATATCAATAATTATGTAACGTTTGAAAAAGATCAGAAGAAAATCGAAGGCCCTATCGTGTTAACGAGGTTTAATATAGCAATTTTAGCTAAATCAAGGGCCATAACTCCGGTGTTACTGATCCGAACTGGCTGGTTTTCAATTTTCTCCGAGTTTTTATTAATATAAATAATCTGGTAAAGTTTGAAAAAGATCGAATGAAAAATGAAGGTGCTATCGAGTTAACGAGGATTAAGTTAACGGACGGACGACGGACGGACGGACGACGGACAGCTTGCCATTCCATAAAAGTTACATGAACCTGGCATTCATGGGTATAGGGGAAGGTCTTTTTCTATTAAGCTTTACATTCAAATATGTTCAGGCTAATTCATCAACATTTCAGCATCTAAAAAGGTATTTAAAATGTTGGGGAAATCTCCCAAATACACCACTGAGCCGGGGTGTAGCTGGTCGGTTTTACGTTGAGAGCGCAGTCAATTGGATATGAGGTCCGCAGATGGAAGTACTTCCGGGTCGTAGGGTTCTGAAATAGTTCCTTGAACAAATCCAAAGTTTCTAGTTTGCATGTGTTTTTCCCAAGATGAGTTTTTATTTCATTGTTAAATCTAACCAGAGGTTAAAGTAGCATGTCTGTTTTCATGAATAGTAAGTATTTTACTGTGTTTGTCAGGATTATTTCTTTGGAGAGTATGAGCACAGAGGTTAGGTAGAGATGTGTTTTGTTTCAAAATACGCATAGTGTGAATGAATGACGCGAAATGTTGAAAAACTGAATCTGTGTTTTATTCCAGATATGGGGCCGTTTGCTAGCCAAATGTGTTTAATACACAGAATAAAAGTGTATTTAAGTGAACGAATGTTGTTCAACTTGTGACTGATCTCCAAATATATTGCATTGTGCTCAATTGGCTGATATTCACCGGTCTGACACCTAGACGGACAAAATCCATTTTTCTTATTAATGGCCAAATCCAGTTGATTTTTTCTGTGAAAGCTTGCAGCTGAATGAGAAAAAAAAGCTGATGTTATTTTTTTTAAATTTTATAACAGAACATGTTTTTTTTGCAATTGAAATAGAATGTGTGTGTTTTAGGGTGGAATCTGGTGGTCCTAGTGAGTTAATTCTAAGTATAAAATTACAAAGGGCAATAAGTCTAATTTGAATGATGACAGAGTTACAGTTTGTGCACTCCTTTCAAGATATGCTCCGGACAAAAGTGTGACGGACGGACGGAATGCTTACGGACAAGATTTTTCAAAAAGGGTAGAAAATTCGAAAAAGGTGAAGGTGGAGTAAATGTTATGGTTCTTGCACTGTGCACTTTCTCTCATTGCCCTCTATCAATGTTTCAAGTTTCATTTGATATCCTTCAATACTTTTTGAGTTATGCTCCTGACAAAAGTGTGACTGACGGATGGACGGACAGACATGCGGCGACTATATGCTCCCCCGAAAATTTCGGGGAGCATACTAAAGATTACTTTCTATGAGTTTGTCAATACGAGATTTCTATCCCGAATGAAAATACGCCTGCATAAACAAACGAGTGCGTTAGCACGAGTTAGTTTATTTGGACATTTCAAAAGGATTAAAAATATTCTATGGAAAATAGTGTTTACGAGGAAATTTAATTATATGTTACTTTTTTTTTCTAAAAGCAACGTTAATACCTTAATTGTGCTAGATTTTCATCCCGCTTCATGAAACTCCTTTGCGTATGAATCTCAAAGCATCTGTCGTTATTGATATGGTTGAATGCCAATTATTGTTTTACCATCGAAACAATCAAGGACGTTAAGTCAAGTCAAGTCAAGTAAATTTTATTTAATGTCTGCAAGACATATAAACAATCAACATAAGCTATTAATAAGCTTTTGAACCAACATGAATAATATACGTACACATAAATAACACATAAAAAAGCAGCTATGGTAAGAAAGCATAGAGATTAAGCAATGTAGCAGCATACGCACGATTAGCCTAAACTCATTTAAAACTATCGTAGCGGAAGTTATCATGAATATGTTTATATGGATATTGATCTTAAGATCTAGTATATGACGTTAATGTATAAGAGACATTAAAATTATAGAATGTATAAGAGACATTAATATCATAGCTCTAAGGTAGATACAGATCATTTTGAGAATTATAAAGTATTAAAAAATGTGTGTTTTAAAATAGCATTACCAATTAAATACACTCTCATAGTCAGCAATGGCATCAATGGCTTCTTTACACATATTTTGAATATGAGTGTTAAAAGACAGGTTAAAATCTATGTTTACACCCAGTAGTTTATCAATTTCGTCACATATACTAATGCTATTATCAATGTTAAAAACTGGATTTGTATCTCGAGTCTTCTTCCCTACAGCAATAGACTGGAATTTATCAGGATTTGCTTCCATGCTATTAAAAAAGAACCCGTCAATTAGGAGTTTGCTTTTACTTTGAAGAACCTCAGTCAGCAGGTCAAAGTCAGGCGTATGGTAAGACAGAGTGTTGTCATCAGCATAATTGTATAGCGTGCTTCTTTCAATAAAGTAAAATATATCATTAATAAAAACATTAAATAGTAAAAGGCCAGGAATGCAGCATTGAGGAACACCCTTGGTGATATCTGCCCACTTACTTACAATACTACCTAATTTGACCTGCTGCTTTCGGCTTGACAAATAAGAAGACAAGAGATTTACAGAGTTTTCAGATAAGTCATAGGCTGACAACTTATATAAAATAATGTTATGTGGAAGGTAGTCGAAGGCCTTAGATATATATTCATAGTCCAAGGCCTTCTTCCAGTCCTCCAACAGTCTTAAAAGGGTGGTCTGACACCCGTGGCCCTTCCTGAATGCACACAAAATATTATCAAATATAGCATTAAAGTATTCATTCAGTTGTACTGCAAACACTTTTTCATATATTTTGGATGGGATTAGTAAGATGCTTACTGGCCTGTAGTTAGATTTGCTCATAGAGTCTAATTTATTTAAAACAGGGGTAACCTGGGCCTCTTCAAATCAATCTGAAAAAGTGCTTAAAGAGGCGGTAGAATTAATAAGGTCAGTTATAATAGGAACAGGAGAGATTTTACCAAGTTTCAATAATTTAACTGATATCTTTTTAACGTTAAATGTATCTATTATTTTTGAAAATGTGATCTGATCAGTTGGCTTAAAGTTAAAACAATTTTTGTTAAAGTTTTAGCCTAATATTCTATTTATACCAGGATGATCATTTTTTGTCAAATGGCATGTCTTTCCCAATATCTTTTGCAACATAAACGAAGAAATCGTTAAACATTTCAGCAACATCATCATTAGTAGAGATGATTTTGTCTTCTTCGTTTAAAATGATTTCAGCTTGTGAATTTCTTGACTTTTTTGACATGAAATGCTTTATTGTTTTCCAGAAATCTACAGACTTACATCCCCCAATATAACGTTCTTGAAAATAAGTGTTTATTGACCTTTACAGCTTATCTTTCTATGCTTTCTAAACGAGGTATAATTCAGTACTTAACTAGTCGAAGAAAATAAATAAAAATAAGTGCCAACACATCCATTTGAACTCTCTGCAGCCGTCAATTAAAACTTTAACGACTGTTTGTAACCTCTACATGTGATCAAATAAAAGGTATTCATTGGCGAAACATTATCAGGTGAGACACTTCATCAGATTTGTTCAAAATGGTGTGCATCTATTAATAGCTTTTGTACGCAGATTGTGTTTGTTTATGTACTTTTCCTAAAATTAAGTCTGAGTTTGAAACTGAAATAGCAGTCACTGTTTGCTTTAATTTTAATTAAATATACACGAAAATAGTATTGAACTGTATTATCCTGTTTCATTGACATAATGGATACAACAATGTTTACATGTTTATAGTAAAACGTGTTGCAGTGTCAGTGTGTTTGGTGGGTGGGTGGGTGGGGGGGGAATCTAAAAAATATCTCCATGGATTTTTTAAAAATATAAACAGATCTCTAAAATACCTGATATTTTCATTTACGCCTCCCAAACCCATATCTTTACCCACGCACTCCATGAAATACCTTGGGAGGGGGGGAATAATTGATAAGTGCATAATCGGCGCTGCGTGTCTCTCCTCTGTAATTACAATTGCAATTAACTTGTTCACAGATACGAAATATCTAAAAACGCATGAATATGGAAGGGGGGCGGGTGGGGAAGGTGTTGGGGTTTTAAATTGTTAATACCTATTTTGACGCTAAAATGTTGATGAATATGCCTGCATGCTTTTGATTTTTATGGAACACTAAAGACGAAAAGACGTTCCCTTATACCACCTCCCTCGTTTTTATATTGTATTTTGGATTTAAAGGTTATTATTTATTTTGAAGACAATGTGTACGCAGTTGCACACTCTACATACAGGTAGCCACGCCCTTTTCTTTAAAGCATTTTTTTTCTGGATTCTGACTAGTGCATCTTTTTTCGGTACTTAGTCACTTGAAAACACACTATGCAAAGTTTTTGTTTTTAGGCGCTTGATGTATATTTTCGAGGGTGCGGGGGTCATGGGTGCATAACCCGAGGATTAGACAGAAAATAACTTCCGTCAGGTAGGAATGGGCTTGCCAGATAATATCAGTACTCACCCCTCACCGCCACACCCGGCCCATTCACACGCCTACCCAGACTCTAAGAAGTATTTTTTAAGCCAAAAAATAAATAAATTACAAAAACAACAACAAAAACAAAACAAAACGGAGATGCGTTTCTTTAGATCCTGCCACCTGGAAAGTCTACAAAATACCACCTCTGTAAGAGAGCGGTGGGAATAACACACCGAGGATTTGACACAAATGAATTCCCGTTTGGAAGGAATGGACTGTTTCAGATAATATCCTTATCCCCACCCCCATAAGGAAGGATGTTTAAGTTCAAAATACCCAAACACTCTAAAATTAGACCCCCGCAAACGGAAAATCTAAAACAATACACCCCCTCCCTCTTAGATTTTTTTCCTGTTAATCCCTTTCTTGCAAAAACAAACAAACACTACAATTGAAATAACTCGTGGATTTGTGTTATCCCCACCCACCGGAAAGCTCTTCCCTTTTTCTAACCCCTTTTCCCACCTCAGAAATCTCTCCCATAGAATAGTTTTGTTGACAACACCCGAGTTCCCTGGAAAATTTCGAAAACACCCCATGAACACTTCACTACTCTCCGTCCGCACGTTTTCCTTCCTTGGGGTTGGTACTCATATTCCGTGGAAAAGTCCAATTAAACTAACAACGTTGACACCTAGGGAGGGCTTTCAAACAGAACTCGGTATAAAACCAACATTAGGGACTAACTTGAAAACGTTGCTATTATGATGGGAATTGAACATTACGTCTAATTTCCCTCGGTACTCCCGTTGCTGCCCTATCCCCACTCCGCGGGGAAATACCTGATAGGTGCATACTTGTTTTGCATGTATCCACTCAGTAATTACTAGTATCATACTACTTTTCGAACATTCTAAAAGTGCATGAAAATAGAAGATGAAGGGAGAAATGGTGTTGGGGTTTAGGTGGAGTGTTTTGTTGTAAAATATTTTCGAATGTAGACGTTTTGTAATAACGTTCAGAATAACGTTCGTTCAGAATAACAAAAAGGTTTTGTTTTTTTAAGTGTTTTTTTAGGTCATGCCCCAATACCTCCTAGAAACTTCGCATCTGCGGACCTCATATTCAATTGATTGCGCCCACAACTTAAAGTCGACCAGCTACGCCTCTGCTCAGTGGTGCATTGGGAGATTTTCCACAACAATTTAAATATATCATTTTTCAGAGGCTGAAATGTTGATGAAATAGCTCAGTAAGCGTGTCATTTAGTTCATATGCGGCTGTTTATTTTATCAACTTAAAGCGAAGTACCGAGTGTTAATCTCATTTAAGAAAAACGTTAAATATGTAACTCATTATTTATTCAACACCACGTATGGCTCAAAGGGTCATCTCTATTAGAATAAAATAGTATACAGATGTTACGAAGTAACCATATACATTATTTATTTAGCGCGTCTGACTTTATTACTGAAAAAAAACACGTTTTTTTCCGTTTGATCAGTTACCGTTTGCAGTTTAGGCGTTTTGCATTCTGAACGGCCAAACTAAATATTAACAATCTGATTGGCTAAATTAAAAGCGCAAAACCAGTTTTCAGCAGAAAAACGTTGATCGATAGAAAACCCGTTCAACGCGTTTGTTCAGTGCATCGCAGTTTGCCTTCAGTTATAAATTGATTTTTGAGCTCGGTAATGAAACGTTTCTATAGCGGTATTATACACTTTGGATCTCGGTGTGGGCTATTATTTTTTTTACCACGGGGACTTTATTTTTGCTTCTGCCAAGTCATTGAGTACCTTCGTGGCTTTCTAGGCTATTTTTTTTGTATTATATTTACACGAGCATATTTGTGTTTTACTTATATTGCCTATTGATGCTGACTTGTTTGTTAGAGATTAGATCATGGCGGGGATTTCTTTATTTACACTGTCCTGTTTTAATGGGATGACAGTAGGGTAAGTGTGAGGTTTGGTGCACCCTAGAACCGGTTTTAAACCCAGTGTCCTTTGTTGCCACTGACCGTTCCAAGGCGGTAGCCCTATTGTCAACCCTTTTGTGTTTGTGATGTCGTTTGCCTTTTTTTTATTACTTTTGCCTTCTCTTTTGTCTGTTTGCTTGTTTGTTTTTGTGTTTTGTGGTTGACTGTCGTCCTTGAATGCTGCTTTCCCTGTCCTATAATTTTATCTTTCTTTAGTTCTAACGGTCAATTCAGAGAAAATAAATTGGAAATCAGTTCAGTGGTTCCTGTGAATACTTTTTAAGTTTTAGACCATTCGTATTAATAACAGCTATCTAGGATATAAGAATTACTTCTTTTTAAAAAACGTTGAACACATTGTCCTAAGGATCATCCATGTGAAGATTGTTTAAAATTGGTGAAAAGCTTCCTGAGAAAAAGTCGTTTATAGCAAAGGATTTTGGAAACATCTGTTTATGCTAGCTTTATGACTTCTATGGTGATGTAATTTACAAACTTCGTAAGATCCTTGGTCAAATCCTTACGTCATGTAGAGAATTGCAACCCTACTAGTTTGCCTAATCGAGTGTATGTGTACACAACCGCGTTATTATCCTGTATTCAGCGATCAAATTGACATTGTAAATAACAGTACACCCCAAAGAAAATATCTAACAATAAAGTCCACATCCAGAGAAATTAGCAAAGATACATATATCTGTCATTGTAAAACTTTATAAAATATATATAATTAGAAACACCTCAGAATATATCCAGAAGTGTACTAAAGAACCACAGCAACATTTGAATATTCCTTTCAAAGTTTTTCGAGTTGATTTCTTTTATTATTTTAATACCAACATAAATACACTCAAGGCATGCGTAGTTTAGTTTTATTATTTACTTTCGTCTCACCGATTACAAACATGATACATTAAAACTTAAGCATAAGTATGTGTATGATTTCTTAATTATATTTCTGAGAGCTTCTGTGCATAGTGTGTGGGATGACATTTGGCAGAAAAAATGTAGTATTTATTTCAAGTATTATATAAAGTTCTGTATTAGATAACTGCTTCATGTTTTATATCAGTGTTTGTTTTAAAATAAAGTCATATTTTCAGTTGGTTAGGAAGAGACTGTGTTTCGGGACGTGACCAGATAATATGGGTTAATGTCTTCATATAGGCAGTATTTACAAGTAGTACTATCTACAATATTAATATTTTGTACAACTCTTTTTGTTGGGAGCATTCTGGGGGAATTTGTATTTGGAACCATTATAGTATTACATACTTGCGAAAGATAGTGGAGCAGCGATTATGCTATTGTTTGAATTATATAAAATTAGCTTTAGGATTTTACAATTCATGAAACTCTTCACTAGTCTAAATAATTATGTTTCCTTAAAAGATCATTAATTAGAGTCATTCCTTTGTCGCACCATCGCTTATACAAGATGCTATGACCCCCGCCCCCCCCCACCCTCACCCCACACAACCCCACACCACCCCACCTATGAAATATTCAAATAATCATGTTTACACAGCAAATGGCACCAAGATAGACATGTACATGGGAAATCAATATTAAACACATGAATAATGCTCCATGTAACGTTTTGATCATAGATTAAATACATTGCAAATAACAAATTGTAGTTGCAATTACTTGTGGCACTGCCCTTTATAAAAAAGACCTAACAAAAACTTTCAAGTTTCCTTACCATAAAAGCTATATACCCACAAACTTTCCGCAATCAATTTTTCGGCAGAAATCATATTTCTTGTTTCAGTAACATTGACCTTCAACCCAGTGATCAAAAATGCAATCCAAAACTTCCTCTTTAAATAACCTTCCTACACACCAAGTTGCGCTTCAGTATCTCACTCCTAACTGAAGTTGTAACACAGAAACCTGTTTTCTAATTTTAGTAACAACGACGTTGACCTTGATTCCATTGACCTTAACTGTAACCCCAAGCTTCATTTTATACAAACACGCCAAGTTTCGTTTCAATATCTAACTCCTAGTTTAGTAACTGCGACCGTGAATTTGATCCCAGTCACCGCAAATGCTATTCAAAGCTTTCTGCATATATAAGCTACCTACACACCAAGTTTCGTTTTTTAACTACAGTTATTGCCGCGGAATCAATTTTTTAAATTTTAGTAAAAGCGACTTTTACCTTAACCCAGTGATCCCAATGTTAGCCCAAGCTTTATTTCGATATGCGCCACCTGCTCGGCAATTTTCATTGTAAAATCTCATTCTTAACAAATGGTATTGCCCAGGTTTCCTTTCTATAAAAACTACCTAGACAAACACTCTGCGTCCAATATCTCACTCCTAACTACAGATATCGCCCAAAAATATTTTTCTATTTTAGTAACAGCGACATTGACATTGACACCAGTGCCCTCAAATGCAATTCTCAGCTTTATTTCTATATAATCTACATTATTTATAAAAAACTACATACTAACCAACGGGTATGCAAGGACATAATTTGAAACCTCCGAACATGATAAATAGAAACAATATTGCAGTCTCGGTTTGGTTGATTGCGACGGTTCATGAATAGAAGTAATTCATGCTTGTTACCGTTCACGTCATCTAGCACCGGGTTGAGCAGAACTCAATTTTTAAAATGTATGTAATACGAGACTTTGAGCCATTCCTAAGATGGTATGCACACGACGGTGTACATGGAATCTTCAATGTGGTATTTTAATACCATTCCATGGCCAGCGGTATATGATTGAAACAAAATGTAATTAGGTTGCGTATCACAAGTTATCACAAGTTACAGTCAAAAGACAAATTAACAAGAGGCTCAAGACGGCATGTGAACGCTCTTCTGGCTAACATAGCGCTAATGTAAGTGGATTTTATACAAGTGAAATGCCTCACGGCATAATGATAGGACCAAATGTTTATATTTAATTAAAACATTATTCAAACAAATGCTTATTTGTATCCAGTTCTATGGTAACAGCAGCCATTTTGAATGCCACGTTGAACTATATTTTACACCCTTAATAGCCATAGACCTCAGCAGCATCCACGTAAATTTTGGACAAAATCGAACAAGCGGTTTAAATGATATATGCATTTTACACTAAGGTGCTAGAGTGTTCACATGGCATTTTTCAGCAAAACAAGGGCCATAACTCTTATGATACTAATCAACATTGACCTTGACCTCAGTTACCTCAGTTACCTCAGCGACATTTACCTTGACCCAAGTGACCTCAAATACAGTCCCATGTTTCCTTTCCATAAAAGCTACATACACAACACGTCTATTATGCATATATAGTTTCTGATATCATTTGATTATATCTAGCACCAAAACGTATTTATAAATGTTCATTTACTTGGATAAAAGGTTTATACATCTAAACACATTTGGAATATATAAAAGAGTATCTTTATGATATGTACATCTGTAATTTATTGTCATATGACTTAACCCTTTAACAGTTCACCTCTATGCTTTCCTCTTTAATTGTACGATGATCGGACAGACTGTGGACCCTATGATGACGCCTACCTAAAGCCCATTGGGACGGTGGCGTTTGATGTTTGCCTATGATCTTTCTTGTCGTGCCCTTAATGGTTTATTTTCTTACTGCTCTGGCTTCTGCCAAGTCATTGAGTATCTTCATTGTGGCTTTCTAGGCTATTGTTTTTTTGTATTATATTTACACGAGCATATTTGTGTTTTACTTATATTGCCTATTGATGCTGCCTTGTTGGTTTGAAATAAGATCATGGCGGGGATTGCTTTATTTACACTGTTCTGTTTTAATGGGATGACAGTAGGGTAAGCGTGAGATTTGGTGCACCCTAGAACCGGTTTAAACCCCCAGTGGCCTACTTTGCCACTGACCGTTCCAACGCGGTAGCCCTATTGTCAACCTTTTTGTGTTTGTGATATCGTTTACCTTTATTATTACTTCTGTCTTCTTGTTTGTCTGTTTGCATGTTTGTTTCTGTGTTTTGTGGTTGAAAGTCCTCCTTGAATGCTACTTTCCCTGTCCGATCTTTTTATATTTCTTTAAAATAAGTTTAAAGAATAGTATTTACTTATATGAACATGAGTATCAACAAACTGCACCAAAACAACCTTACATAAAATATGAATGTTCCTAAAAAAACACGGACATTGACTCAGATTAGAACAAAAGTGTCGGCCTCCAAATTAAACTAATATATTTAATAGTAAAAAAAGTCATACTATTTTTGACTGATACTGATTAATAAACGTCGGCGTACGAATAGATGTATACAGGCTGATAAACTGGGGAACATGGAATAATTCTACTAAATTCTTCTAAAATGTTTTTATCTTAAAATATAGTTCTGTTTACATATGATCCTTAAACGTGATATTGACCATGAAACGCAGATGGTAAGAGTCGCTTGCTTCTTGTGATTATCATTTATGCAAATTATGTTCCAAATCCCTCCGTTATGTAGAGAATTACAGTCCGTACAAGTAAAATGCTAACCATGCAAAGGTATGGCATGTTTATTAATAGATAATATATTGATAATTGGAATTTTCTGTTATTCAGCTACCTCTAACATAAGGAAAATGGTAATCAAAACAACCAAACGAATGGCAACGTAGGTTTGCACTGCACCATAAACAAAGAGAAAATTAAATGAACAATGTGTTACCTATGAATACCTTTTAGATGTAAACAGGTTGTTGTGTCGTCAAAGGTCATTCATTTAAAATTAGTAAAATAGACGTTTCTCAATGAATCTAATGTTGATTGTTTACATTCCTTTCTTGTTACATTGTATTACTGAATGAAGAAGACAATACACAACGCAAAGAGTGGTGAAGACAGTGTTACCGACTTGGAATGGTCAGTATGCAATATGGCTTCCTGGTTAATTTAATCAATTGTATGTGTACACAACCTCGCTATTATCCTTTCTTCAGCGTTCAAATTGCCAAGACAGTGTAAATGAAAGTACATACCAAAGGAAATATCTAACCATAAAGTTCACATCCAGATAAATTAGCAAACGATACACGTCTATGTTATTTCAAAATATTATAAAATATGTAATTAAAAACATCTCAGAATGTATCTAGAATTGTACTTCACAACCACAACAACATTTGCATATTCCTTTCCTTGTTTTTTTTTTTTCAGATTTAATACCACCATAAATGCACTCATGGCATGCGTAGTTTAGTTTTAATTTTATTATTTACTTGTGTCTCATCAATTACAAGTATGATAAATCCTGTTTTAATGGGATGACAGTAGGGTAAGTGTGAGGTTTGGTGCACCCTAGAACCGGTTCAAACCCCAGTGGCCTACTTTGCCACTGACCGTTCCAAGGCGGTATCCCTATTGTCAACCCTTTTGTGTTTGTGATGTCGTTTGCATTTATTATTACTTTTGCCTTCTTGTTTGTCTGTTTGCGTGTTTGTTTCTGTGTTTTGAGCTTGACTGTCCTCCTTGATTGCTACTTTCCCTGTCCATTTGTTTTATATTTCTTTATGCAATCATTCAAACAGAGAGCTTTTATGAATAATGGACTCTGTACACATTTGGCAGAACAAAATGTAGTATGTATTTCAAGTATTATTTAAGGTTCTGTATTAGATATCTTATTTCCTCAATTAAATATAAAAGCTTCCTCTACACGTGTTAGTTCAATGTTTGTAAACAAACACAGTTATGATTAGTTGGTTAAGAAGAGACTGTGTTTCGTGATGACGTGACCATATCATATGTGTTAAAGTGTCTGGCAGTATCTACAAGTAGGACTATCTACAATATTAATCATATGTAAAATTCTTTTTGTTAGGAGAATTATACGGTTAATTTGTATTTTGAACCATTGTAATTTTGAGTTTTTTGTTCATTTAAATGCGCAATATATATATATTTCCTCTATAGTGTACATGTATTTCCATGTTGCAACTGGGATTTTGATAACGGATATTATTAAGGAACAACTGTTTTGTTTTTTAATAATAGGTAAATGTGACATGGTATAACTGGATAGATATTAACGTTTTGGTAAAATTGCTATTGTTAATATTAAATTTATTTGTAAAATATTGTGTAGCTACGATTATATTATTGGTTGAATTATATCAAAACTTAGCATTGTGATTATATATTTTATTAAACTCTTCACAAGTCTTAAATTATTATGTTTCCTTAATAAGATCATTGGTTAGAGTAACTCCTTTGTCATACCATCGCTTATACAAGCTTATACAAGAAGCAATGACCTCCAATTAGAATATTATGATATAAAAACATAAGATTATATATTTCAGTGGAAATACTCAAATAATCATGTTTACACAGCAAATGCCATCAACGATAGACATGTACCTGGGAATTTAATATACAACAAATGAATACGAATTCATGCAACGTTTTGATTATAATTTAAATAAATTGCAAAAAGCAAATTGTTGATAAAATTTCTGATTTATTTCAAGTAACGGTGCTCTTGACAGAAGAGACCTCAAACAAATTATCAGGCGTTCTTACCATAAAAGCCCGACACACACAACATTTACTCAATCAATCTTTGCGCTAGAAACAATTTTTATTTATTCAGTAACATTGACTCCAGTGATCTCAAATGCAGTCCAGCACTTCTTTTCTATATAACCTACATACCTACCCAGTTTCGCTTCAATATCTCACTCGACCTTGATTCCATTGACATTAACTGCAATCCCAAGCTTCATTTTTGTCTCGCCCACATTTTTGTCTCGCCCACGATAGTGGCTAGCGAGACATAGCAGTCACTTTTCCGGCGGCGGCGGCCACATTTTTAATCAACTATATTTCGATATATTTTTATGAAACTTTATCAGATCCTTTGATTGGTCGAGGGACATCCCCTAAGGCCAAAATTACCAAGGTTAATGTCATATTTTGCGTTATTTTCCCAAAACTTAACCTTGGTTAGGTAACTAAACCTAGGTTAGGTAACTTAACCTCGGTTAACTGTATGTGATTGCCTCATTTTCTTTGTTTGATACTTGGTCATATGTATTGTTGGCGTTGGTGGACATCGCTGAACGACACAAATACCAAGGTCAAGGTCATGGTTTGCGTTATTTACCCTAAACATCAGTTTGGTTAGGTAAATTAACCTCAGTTATCTTTTCCTGATAAATTAAAGTTATTTGTTTGATACTTGGTCTTATTTATTGTTGGTATTGGTGGACATCATTGAACGAAAAAAAATACCAAGTTCAGGGTCATATTCCGCGTTAATTTCCCCAAACTTAACATTGGTTAGGTAACTTAACATCAGTTAACTTTATGTCTTTGATACTTGGTCATATGTATTATTGGCATTGATGGACATCGCGAACAACAAAAATATATCAAGGTCAAGGTCATGTTTTGCGTTATTTACTCTAAACATCAGTTTGGTTAGGTAAGTTAACCTCAGTCAACTTTTTCTAATGTATTGCTGGCATTAGTGAACATCTCTGATCGGCACAAATTACCAAGGTCAAGTTTTGCGTTATTTTGCCCAAACTTAACCTTGGTTAGGTAACTTTACCTCAGTTAACTTTATGTAATAGTCTCACTTTATGTCTTTGATACTTGGTCATATGTATTGTTGGCATTGGTGGACATTTTTGGACGACAACAAATACCATGGTCAAGGTCATAGTTTGCATTATTTTCCCCAAACTTAATCTTAGTTAGGTAATTTAACCTTAGTTAGGTAACTTAACCTCAGTTAACTTTAAGTGATTGCCTGACTTTATTCCTTTGAATTTAATAGCTAATTCTTGTTAATATTGAATATTAGAAACTGTGCGATGACCGGACAGGCTGTGGACTCTATGATGACGTCTACCTAAAGCCCAAAATCACGTCACATCGTCAAAACGATAACGTAACATTATATAGATATGTGTAAAAATAAAATAATAAAGATGGTATTTAAAAGTTAGCACCAATTTGATTAAAAAACGTTCACCACATGAAAACACCACATATCAATTTATATAACGGGCCTACGCTGGTTCAGAAAAAAATCATGGCTAATAACCACCTATGTACTTCACTGGACGATTCTAAATTTGTCCATTCGAAACAAACACTGTTCAATGCGGATGTGATCTTCAGCAGAAATAAATAATTGGAATTTTGGATTATTATAAGAAAGGTAAATAACTTTTATAAATGAATCCACTATAAATGATTTAGATATATACACTACATAGCAGGGAAACACATATATATACATTCAAATGTGCATTATGAATACATAGAAAGAACACATAGTCTAATGTTTAATTGTCAAGAACCACACAGCGTCATGAAATAGCATTCATTAAAGGTTGTTAATCATATATGTAATACTAAAACAATCCTTATAGTAAAAAATACAGAATCATGTGAAGTAATATGACAAACAAACGTCAGTTTTCTGATAACAACATATCAAGGTGTCAAGTACATATATGCGCATATGTGTGCAGATGTGTCTGCGTGTATGTGCATGCAGATATATGCATGCGTGTATGTGTATATGTGCATATGTATATATGTATGTATGCATGTATGAATATGTATGTGTGTGTATGGCTGTTTGTACACATGACATGCCGTTAAACCACAATCAAGCTTATTATTATTTTTCAGACGTTTCAGTTTGCAATCTTGATATTTTATTACATAAGTATTGGCTACCATTAGCAGTGAGGATTATGACGTCATATATAAGCTTTAAACTGCCAATTATACCTTACAAGGGTATAGATGTTAGCCTTTTGATTCTACAATAGGAGTGAGGCATTCTCTTCTATATACATTTTCAAAAACAGCTTTGACATAAATCATTAGCAAACTGAACCGACACATGTAGTACAATTATAATTAGTTAGAGCGCTCTTACTTGTATATGTATTTATATCGATATTGTATATATTAATGCATTAATGTAACCATGATACATATAATGTGGAAACAAAATATATACTGTGAAAATAAAATATTTAATATGTACATAACATGTCTTCGATGTCGAAAATATCCAACTATACCATAGTTACAATACATATTTTGTCAAATGGTATTATAATGTCCCATTGTATGACTGCGACAAACTGTACATAAGATAAACACATGACGATAGATTCGACAGAGACAGAGTTTATTTCCATCGTGGAGTATTGCACTTTTAGATGGAGATAGAACGTAGTTTCAGAGCTTAGTTTTGTGATACATTAAAAAAACATGAATATAAGACCAATGTAAATTGGCCCTTGTATTATAAACAACAAACATATTCATTTAATTTTGAGGCCGACACTTTTGTTCTAATTTGAGTCATTGCCCGTGTTTTTTTAGAAACATGCATATTTTATGTAAGGTTGTTTTGGCGCAGTTTGTTGATACTCATGTTCATATAATTAAATACTATTATTTAAACTTATTTTAAGCCATAGGACAATAAATTACAGATGTAAATATTATAAAGATACTCTTTTATTTATTCCACGTGTGTTTAGATGTATAACTCTTTTTTCCAAGTAAATGAACATTTATAAATACGTTTTGGTGCTAGTTATAATCAAATGATATCAGAAACTATATATGCATATAATAGACGCCGGCGAAATTTCCGGCATCAAGATCATAATTATAATCCCATATCTATTCCATATTATGAATAGTTTTGACTGATGATGCATTGTTTTATCATTAACGAGTATATTATTGTGTTTTCTATGTTTCTATGCACCACCTAATTTTTGCTTAAACAGAGATGCTGTTTGAACTGTGAATAGCTTCAGATGAAAATATTATAAACTGTAAATTTTGACAGCTTAAGCCGGTGCTAGGAGGCGTGAGAGATGTTGCACTTCACATTACTTCTCATGAACAGACTAAAAAAAACGAGTCTGCTACTTTTATCTGTTGTTTGTGTTTGTTGCTTGCAAGGGATCCACTTTTGAGTTGTTATTCAAAGGTGTTGCACCTTATATTACCTGCAATGAACAGAAAATTGCCCCGACTACAAATCAGCATCATAATACTTACTGGGCCTTTGAGATTACCAAATCCAAGTTTTGTGACTTTAAAGTAGAATACCGCTTATGTCGGTGCTAGCGGGATTGATGTGTCTTGCACCTTAAATAACCTATAATGAATGGCCTCAATATTGACTTTTTTATTATTGAGTTCTACGTGAACGGTAGCAAGCATATTTCACCACCGTTCATGAGCAGTCAAACCGAGACTGCAATATGTTTTATATTTATCGTGTTCGGTGGTTTCCAAATGTCCTTTTTCAGTCGGTTAAAGCGTCGTCTACTATTTGTCTACTGAACCGAAGGTTCAGGATTCGAGCCTTATATAAGGCAACACATTTTAAACCATACAGTGTTAAGATATTTCAAAACATATTATAAGAAACTACTACGGAATAAATATGATGTTAGGCATTTGAATACTCTGGTAGCGTTGTCTGTGTAGTGTGGCGTCGGTTAAACGTCTCCTCGTGCTTGCAAGCAGAACCGTTATTCATTCTGATCTTTAGAGATCGCTGAGCCCGATATTTGGTATACATATGAGCCGAAACACACGAAAACGACCCTACAGACAACATTTTGACATTTTATGTATTTTGATGTTTATGAAACACAGTGATTTTCTCTTTAAAAATATCTTTATTTTATGTTGATATCTTAATTAAAAATAATTTTATCTCAATTTGGAAATTAAAGATTGTACTCACCATCAATTTTGACGTTGACGTCGGCGTCTTGGACGACGTCGTTGATTAAATAACATCAGAAAACATAAACAATAACTATTTTCTATAGCATCAACTATTTATATTAAGAAAAATATTCCCTATGATATAATAATTAGGTAAAACATAGGTGACGAGAAATTGATTAGTAATCAAATCATTACCGGCCACGTCATAAATTGTTACTTTATGACGTTGTTGTCTAAACGTCCGAAGGGACGTTTTTGTGTGTTGCGGCTCATATATCAGTAGTACATTCTCAAATACTTCGTTTTCTCTTTACTCCACTCTTTAAAGAGTCTGAATATTTTTTAATCACCATTAGGATATGCTGTCTGCTTTTGACTGTTACTTGTGATTAAGGATAATTTTCACTTTAAAAAAAATTGCCTGTAATTAACTAAAAGAAAATAAATTTTATTTTATTTTTGTTTCCATTATTTTACCATCGGTTCAAAAAATGAATTGATGCGCTATAATCAGTCCTTATTATTATGCAAAAAGCTTTTAAATACTTAACAACTTTTTTAATTATAATTTTCCTATATGCAAGTTAAGCACCTATAGGCCAATAAGTCGATACGAAAGGCAATTTTCAGTTGGATATTTTGAGGTATTCAAGTTGGAAACAAAACCAATATAAAACGACATATTATTTCCATAGAAACACATTCTAACAAAACAGACACTGTCTTTATATTATTAGGAACAATTGATTCAATATGTGCATGCAAGTTTAAAAGGGGTTATTTCTTGAACCGTTAACTTGTTTCGCCCCAGAAACAAATATATTGATAAAACATGTAAAAATGTAGGCTTACCTTTCTTGATCTCTACTTAAACAACACAGAAAATAATTATTTAAATGAAACGTAAAAGACAAACGAAACTTTTCTCTCAAATAATATTTACTGCTGTATAAACGTGCTTATGTGTGCATGAAGAAAACGGTAAAAGCAATTGCGAATGATTTAATCGATTTTAAAATTGATTATTAATATATGGAAAAACGCATTCTGTGCTATAAGTGATAAACCATAAAACCTACAATCATAAAAGTTCAGGTACATCACCCTTGGTAAGAATTGAAATCATATTGTTTTAGAGGATGTAGGCCAAGTTCAAGTTTGCAATAACATTATATGGAAATACGCATTCCGCAATAATTTTAACTCAAATTCCTGAGACTTCAAACCTACATTTCTCTTGGTGGTAAGAGAAACCTATCATATATGCTGTCCGTAGGTCACATGTCAAGGTCGCCATGACCTTATATGTAAAAACTGATTCTGCACCATAACTCCATAACCACAAACCAGACACTCATGAAACGTTTAAGTACATTACCCGTGATGAGAGTTAGAACCGTATTATTTTGTGGGGTTCTTTAGGTCAAAGTTCAAAGTTGCCATGACCTTATATATATTCCACTTAATAACTTCGAAAATTTATAAGGTATATTGCATTTGGTAATAAAGGAAATCCTATTGTACCTGGGGTCAGTCAGTCAAAGGTCAAGGTAGCCATTACCTCATATGAAAACTCTAACCGAACGATAACTTTGAAATCATTACACTCTTGCTCATGAAACGAACATATCCATTGATGAAAGATGGAACCATTGTTTAAGGCAAGTAAGTTAAATGCCAAGGTTGCTATGATTCTATGTCACTATATGCACTCCGAATGGGACCACCCATCCTCAAAAAACTGCATAGGTGCATTGCCCTCGGTCAGAGGAGGAACCTGTTACCTTTCATATCGACATACATATTCAAAGCAATAACTCCAGAAGCATGACACCTACACTCATGAATCTTTATAGGCACATTGCCCTTAGAACGAGAAGAACTCCTTTTACTTTTTGGGTTAGTAGGTCAAAGGTCATGGTTATCATGACCTTATATGGACATTACACATGATAGCGCCGGACGAATAACACCGAAACATACTAAACTTCACATGTGTACTGCCTTGGAGGATGAAATGTATTGCGGTTGTGTTCAGTAGGCCATCAAGGTTACTTTGACCTGATAATGACCTTTTCCTGAGAAACAAGTTCCTCGCCATAACTTGTAACTATGATAGAATCTATAAACCTTACAGAAATAGTACCCATAATTAAACAATAACTCCTATTAATTTCGGGGTTAGTAGATCAAAGGTTATAGTCACAGTAATCGATCATGAAAAACGCCTTTTGAACTGTAATTTATTTACTATTAAATTTTATACAAATAGTATTACTTTTGTAGCAAAGATCCCTATTGATTTTATGGTTTGTAGGTCAAATGTGAAAGTCATAGTGACCTGGTCATGAACATTTTCTTCCGGGTGTTATTCATTAACTATTTGACATATACTTTGAAATTTAATACAAATATTGCTCTTGGTTAAACAACAACTCATATCAGTTTATTTTTCAGAAAGTTAAAGTTCACTGTCATATTACCCTGATACATAGAACATTATTTTAACAGCTAAAAATGCGTGTAATGCCCCTTAGGCGACGATTTTGTTACAACAATTTATACCATGTTTTGTTTGTTTGATTTATAAGTTGAATGTCGGAGAAGACAACATTTACTTTGCTATGAGCTCATGTAACAATACATTCTGTGTGATATGAATTGATAAGAATTATTATGGTATCTTGAAACTTTATTTCTGTTTTCACCTAATGCACATGAAAATATACAAATGAAAAACCTTACCACTTGTGTAGCATATGTATTCTTTATATTTTTTGCATTTTTTTTATATGCTCAACATGTTCTTTGTATAATTAAGTGGAATTATGTTATTCTTTTTAAGAACTTACTGTTACAAATTGAATTCATTCAATTGCTTTAAAAAGTATAGGTTTCTGAGATATCTTATGATAAATATATCACCCATATTCCATTGTTGGCAAATTTCCTAAAATTACAGTAAAGCCTAAATTATGCAAAAAATGTAAGAAATTTAAATACAAAAATCAAATCGAATTCTATTAATTTTATTCAATCAAAATATATGTATGAGCCTATTCTATTTATAAATCAAGACAAATGCATGATATATGCGGAAATAAAGGAAAAGTGGCAAAGAATATGCTATGTTGTGCTAGCTTAAAGAGTTGCAAACTTACATTTGAAAAATTAAAGGCTGCAACAAAGATGAGGGCTTGCAATTACGTGAACAAGAAACGGAGGCGCATGAAGAGTACTTCTAATATGTGACTCTTTTGGCTTTGACACACTTTTGAAAAAGCAGTAGTGGCAGATGCAGTGGTTTAGATCTTAAACAATTGGCACTGAAAGAGATGATGTGGTAATTGTCCTATCTAGTGCAATTGAATATTACTTGGATGCCAGTTAACTAACTTTCCACTACTTATTTCCATTTTAGCTCAACCTCCTCAGCAGCCTCATCCACAGTCCCAGCCTCCTGCAGAACCCAAACAGCTACAGGATACTGGAAAAGGGGTAAGTAGATTTAAGTAATTCACTAGTTATACCCCTACCACCCCAGCGCAACTTACCCAACCACACGGAAACGACACATTGTAGGTTCTGTCAACCTAGTAGGCAGGAGGATTAAGAAATATAAAAAGATCGGACAAGGAAAGTAGCATTCAAGGAGGACAGTCAACCACAAAACACAGAAACAAACAGGCAAACAGACAAACAAGAAGGCAAAAGCAATAAATATAATACAAAAAACAATAGCCTAGAAAGCCAAAATGAAGGTACTCAATGACTTGGCAGAAGCCAGAGCAGTAAGAGAATAAACCATTAAGGGCACGAAAAGAAAGATCATTGACAAACATCAATCGCCACCGTCCCAATGGGCTTTAGATAGGCGTCGTAATAGGGTCCACAGCCTGTCCAGTCATCGTACAATTAAAGCGGAAAGCATAGAGGAAAACTGTAAAAGGGTCCATCACCAAGCATGCAGTACGTTGCAAAATGACCTGTTTTGATAAACTTTTTAACACGTTGAACAAAGATAGTATGAAAGTGATCATGACCAAGAATCTTACGAAGTTCATAAATCACATCACCATAGAAGTCAGGTTGTGATAGACCTTGTCGCAGAAGAGTCCTTAAATTACTTTTATATTTGAAAAGAAGATCAGGGTTACGATAATAAAATGTTGCAAAGGTTTTACGAAGTTTATGGTAACGGTAACCCTGATTGAGTAACTTTTTAGTTATACAAAGTTTACGAATATGAAAGTCCTCAAATCGAGTACAAGCTCTGGATAAACTAATAAGTTGAAACACATACATCCCATAAGAAGTTGATCGGGTAAAATCCCCATCCAAGCGGGGATAATTAACAATGTCAAAATTAAAATCATCTCTCTTGTCATAGATTTTGCTAATTATTTTACCATTTTCAATCGAGAGATCTAATTCAAGAAAAGAAGCGTTATTATCAGATATATTAGCTGCAAAGAAATGGTTGTCAGTGTTCAATATGTCATCCAGATACCGAGAGGTGTCATTAAAGGCTTCAATAACATCTGCCTGGGTATCTGGTGAAAGTTCGTACCCATAGGGATACCAACAATTTGCCTATGTACGGTGGTTCAATACCTGACGAAATTATTATCTAATATGAAGATGAGTGCTTCACGAACTTCATAGCAAGTCCACATAGTATAATTGTCTAAACTACCGTTACTAAAAAACGCTTTTATATTATTACATGCCAAAAATGTAGTATTTTCTCTAGCGAATGTTTTTTGAAAAAGATAATTTAGCTTGTGTTTAATAAGGTGATGTGATAAGGTTGTATATAGTGTAGATAAGTCATAAGTGCTTATTGATGAAACTTGACCTTTATTGAAAATGTTATCAAGAACGTCTCCTGATTTTTTTATAGACCAAAATAAATTAATCCCAGAGTTTTCATAATTTTATCACACTATAGTTTAACGTAATCTTTAACGGCAGTAAGACAAGAAGTTAAGAGTTTGGAGATGTTTGTTGTGGTGCAGGCACTTGAATTCGAAATAAATCGTGCCTTATATGGATTTTTATGTAATTTAGGAATCCAGTAAATAGTAGGCAGTTTATTTTGCTTATCGTTTACACCAGCCTTGAATGTAGTGCACCGAGTGATATGTGCGGAAACAACATCATCCTCAATAGAATTAACTGGAGTTTACGAATTGGTGCTGCCGAGTTCCAGTTAATTATTGACGTATAATTACATTATTAGCTGCTTTATCTGCAGGAACTAAAACAAATTTATTATGAAATTCCTGAGTTCCCGATTTTAAATTACGAAAGGAAAACCTAGGTCTCGGAGGAAGTAAAGAGGGGTTAGCATTATAAAAGTTAATACGTGTATCTATAATTTTCAGAATTGACTTTTTTCAAGTAGAAAGTGAGTTTGGGTCCGCATGTTCTCTACGACAACATTTGATACTAAAATCTTCAATGGAGTGGGCGATCTGGGCACGACCGGCATTAAAATCAATAGTTGAAGGTAATCTATATTTAGGACCTTTCGAAAACAAATTTCGAATACGTTTATCAATAATATCAAAATTACCAGTGATGACATGACCTGCTGAAGCATAGCAAAATGTTGATGTGTTGCATTCACATTCCTTAGGAGTATTATTTTGTTGTAGTTGAAAATAATATTTCTAATAGGCTCTTTATACTTATAACAAATTACAGTACTTTCGGAAATTTTGAAATATTTTGGGATAGAATCAACTACATGAGTATCTCGAAAAATACTAGGCAAGTCTCAGTTAGATCGCTTGAATATTTCTAAAAATATTACATGGTAATTGTTTAACTTTAACCCTAATCCTCGATATTCGAATAAGGGGACATAACAATGTCTTTCCTGTGGTTCGGAGTATATTCTATGAGAACCTTAAAGGGACATTGTCCGTATGTAAGCAGATATTAAGCATAAACAATTAACCAAATGTCACAGGGCTAGAAAAAATGTGCAGCCAGACCGGGGCTCGAACCCGGGACCTTCGGACTACAGTTTGGATGCTTTACCGACAGAGCTAACCGGCCAAACAATGCAACAACAATCAACCTGTTAGATATCCGTAAACCGTGACACACTCCCCTACAGACTAAAATTCGCCTCGAATTTCCATGGGTACAGAGAATCATTTATAATGTTTCTCGGAGTTTACTCGGTCTAGGTTCCCCGTTGGGCGCAAAATGTCACAAGGCTAGAAAAATGCCAATGACTAACCAATCAGAATGCGGTAAATATGTGTATTATTCACAGTTTATAATTATAACCATATACCCGCTGTTTTATGTTCCCTGCGACTTTACATTACTTGATGGACTAGGCGAATATTTGCCGAATTCTACGAATATTAATGAAGTCGACTAAACCATAGAAAAACAAAAGGCCCAAGAGGGCCTATGGACGCTCTACTGGCTCAAGATAAAGTTTATGTAAAAGGGGCCATAAGTCTTTCAAAAGTCATTCAACCAAAACATGGCAATGACAGGTGCAACTAGGCTTAGTACTGATCATTCTCGCAAAGATTCGCTGAAATCTGGCAAAGAGTTCAGAAGAGACTAATCTGGACAACGTTTGTGTATTAAAACATTTAAAGGGTCACTCTGCCAAAAATCATTCAACCGAAATATGACGATGATATGCACAACTAGTCTTGATACTGATCATCCTTGTCAAGTTTCATCTATATTCAGCCAGGGGTTCAGGAGAAGTAGCCCGGAAAATATTGTGGTATCAAAATCCTTTAAAGGGTCATATCTCTGTCACATATCTGTAAACCTGACCGTGATGATGAGTTGCACAACTAGGCTAAGTGCTGATCATCCCTGCAAAGTTTGATTGAAATCTGGAGTGAGGTTCAGGAGAAGTAGATCAGACAAAGTGTGTGTATTAAAACCTTTAAAGGGATATAATTCTGCCAAAAAAGCATTCAACCGGAATACGGTAATGATTTGCACAACTAGACATGGAATTGATCATCCCTAAAAAGCTTCGTTCAAATCCGGCCAGGGGTTCAGGAGAACTAGTCAGAACAAAGTTTGTGTCTTAAAACGTTTAAAGTCTATAACTCCGCCAAAATCATTCAACTGGAACACGTTGACCATGTACAACTAGGCTTGGTACTGATCATCCCTGCAAAGTGTCAATGAAATCCGGCCAAATGAAGGGCCTTTCGTCCTAATGAGGCCAAGATATAGCATATTTTAGATAATCAAGGGCCATGACTCCGACGTAAATGGTCCAATCTGGATGGTTTTCGGACTTGTCCAAGCTTTCATTGATATTAACAATCCGGTAAGTTTCTTCAAGATCGGATGAAAGATGAAGGCCCTATCGTCTTAACGAGGCCAAATATAGGATTTTAAACTAAGTCAAGGACCATAACTCCACTGATTCTGGTCCGATCTTGCTGGGTTTCGAACTTGACCGAACTTTCATTAATATTAACAATCTAGTAAAATGTCATAAAGATGGCATGAAAGATGAAGGCCCTATCATCTTAACGAAGCAAAATATAGCATTTTTAACTAAATCAAGGGCCATAACTCATCTGTTTCTGGACAGATCGAGCTCGTTTTCGAAATTGTCTGAGCTGTCATTAATATAAACAATCAGGTAAAGTTTTGTAAAGATCAGACGAAAGAGGAAGGCCCTATCAAATTAACGAGGCAAAATATAGCATTTTTAACTAAATCAAGGGCCATAACTACGTTGTTACTGGTCCGATCTGGCTGGTCTCCATAATTGTTCCGGCTTCATTTATATTAACAATCTGGAAAAGTTTAGTAAAGATTGGATGAAAGATGAAGGTCCTATGGTCTTAATGAGGCAAAATATAGCATTTTTTACTAACCCATGGGCCATAACTCCGCTGTTAATGGTCCGATTTAACTGGTTTTCGAACTTGTTTGAGCTTTTATTGATATTAACAATCTGCGCACGTTTGGTAAAGATCAAATATTAAATGAATGTGCTAGAGTGTTCACAAGGTAGAAAATGGCATTTTCCAAAAAAACAAGGGCCATAACTCCGGCGTTACTGATCTGATTTGGCTGGTTTGGCTGGTGCTAGAGTGTTCACAAGGCTTAATATGGCTTTTTTCAGCAAAACAATGGCCATAACTTCAGTGAAATTTATCCGATCCGGCTGGTTTTCGAACTTGTCCGAGCTTTCATTGATATAAAGACACTGACAAAGTTTCATAAAGATTCGATTAATAATGAAGGCCCTAGAGTGTTCACAAGACAAAAGTTAACAGACGGACGACGGACGGACGATGGACAGTAGAGCTAATAACATGGATTGGGTAAACTGACCTCCACTCCGCCCCACAATGCCATTTGAAGCATTGTTCATTGCCAAATGTAGTTTATTGATACTTAAACAGTATAACACGATTATTTAATGGAAACTAATTAAACATCTGGTTTGATAATGATATGTGAGTTATATTAGTATTTAGCATGCATATAATATCTTCCGTAAATGTGCTAGTACATACTTAAAGTAACCGATGGTAATACCCTAACGACCTTTGATACAACCATACAACCACTGTTTTATGTGACCTGAAACTTTATATTTTTTGATGGAATAGGCGAATAATTGCCGGATTTTATGAACATTAATGTAATCGACTAAGCCATATAAAACCAAACAGTGGGTGGTGTAAATTGAACCCCGATTTGTATGCATAACCGTGCATTTTAAGCAGTGTAATACAACTCTACAGCCGGTGTTTTATGTCACCTGAAACTTCATATTATTTGTTAGTATAGGCGAATTATTGCCGGATTTTATGAACATTAATATAATTGAATAAACCATATTAAACCCAACAGTGGGTGGGGTAAATTGAACCCCAACATTTATGCATAACCGTGAATTTTAAGCAGTGTGATACAACTCTACAGCCGGTGTTTTTTGTCACCTGAAACTTCATATTATTTGATGGTATAGGCGAACATTTACCCTTTTTATGGGCCATGAACTCAAACATCTAGGTGGTCAATATGAATCTGTCCATTAGACCATTTTGTGCACCCTAGAACCTGGTTTGAACTACCAGCGCCTGTTCCAAGGCGAACTCCCTATTGTCAACCATTTTATGTTTGTGATGTCATAGTTTGCCTTTGATTCATCTTTGCAATTTGTGTTTGTTTCTGTGGTGTTTCTGGTTAACTGTGGTCCTTGAATGCTACATTTCCTGTTCGACTTTTTTTATCTACCTTTTATATCTACTTTTAACATTATCCGCTCTTTTTGTAAGATTAATCTCATAATTCGCAATTATCGTTTTCCTACTATTTCACTTAAAATAAGTATCCCCTACTTTGCAGGTATTCTGCTATAAATTCCCATTTTTATGTTCTACTTTTCCATTCGTTTTCTGTTCAAGTTATCTAATTTTCAGCTTTCATTTTCCCATTTGTCAGTTTTCTGGTTTCCCGTAGTTCAATTTCCCACTTTATTTTTCAATTAAATATTTATCCACATTTGTTATAACATATTAATTTCAAGCAATAACATAAAACAGACATTTTACAAGTCCTGTAAACAGTAACAAAGCTGAAGCATTGAACGTTTAAAATCGAGGGATATGTTATACTTATTTAACAACGATTAAAATACAATATTAAAATTCTTACTAATCTTCTCAACACGATTTGAAGGTAACATTCCTCTTTTTCCAGTATTTTCCACGGTTCCTTCCATCCACCCGACTTCGATAGGTTGATCATCACTAAAAAGTATATCGCCCTTCTTAAAACTGACTTCATCTTCTGCTCGAGCATTGAAATCGAATAAAGCTTGATAACATATCTGTAATGAGAATGAATGAACGAGTATTGTATTTAACTGCTCGTCAACACGTTATAGGCAGTGTTTTAGAAGTGCACCAGAAGGCGGAGAAGGATACATAGAAATCTGGGAATATGCCCTACTCTTACTAACAAATAGATTTCTATGGTTATTTAAAGGGAAACTGCACGTAGCTTTTATTGAATATTTATTAAATAAAAACAAATTTGCTTGATGGAATTCAATAGCGGTACAAAAAAAAGATCACTCGTGGGTAATAATAGTCGAGCGTGCTTTAGTCGAGCGCGCTCTCAGCTGAGCTAAATGGGCAAGATGTAAGACATCAAATTTGAAAATCTATAGCAAGAGGGATGATTTTAGTTTTGATTTTGTTAATTATCCCCATTTAGATAGGGAAGTTCCCCGAGCTACTTTTTATGGGGTCTATGCTTCTCAACTTATTCGTTTTTCTAGAGCTTGTAGTTGTGCTGAGGACTTTAACATTCGTAATATTTGTATTACTAAAAAGCTATTCACGCACGGCTACCGTTATCATAAACTTCGACAAACCCTTGCAAAATTGTATTATCGTAATCCTGATATACTTTTAAAACCTCACTTCTATTGTGATGTGATTTACAAACTTCGTAAGATCCTTGGTCATAATCACTTTCATACAGACTTTATTAAACTTGTTAAAAAGTTTATCAAAAGAGGGCAGGACTCTATCATTTTGCAACGCACTGCATGTTTAATGGTAGACCCATTTACAGTTCGACACTATGCTTTCATCTTTGAATGTGCGATAACGGACAGATTGTGGACCCTGTGGTGACATTTACCTAAATCCTTATAGAACGGTAGCGTTTGATGTTTGTCTTTAATATTGTCTTGTCGTTCCCTTAACGGTTTGTTCTCTTGTCATTTACTACTTACTTTGTGGCTTTCTAGGCTTTTGAATATTTTATATTATATATACATGATCATTTATGTGTTTTACTTGTATTGCCTATTAATCCTACCTTTTTTGTTAGAGATTATAACCTGACGGCGATATCTTTATTTACATTGTCCCGTTTATTGGTATGGCAATAGGGTAAGAGTGAGGCCTGGTGCACTCTAGAACCTGGTTTAAACCCGCAGCGGCCTTTTTTTTGCCACTGACCGTTCATAGGCGGTTGCACTATTGTCAACCATTTTATGTTATTTGTCTGCCTTTTATTCAGCGTTAAAGTTTTTCTTTGTTTCTGGGTATGTTTTTGTGGTTGACTGTCTTCCTTAAATCCTCGATTTTTATATCTACATATACTATTTAGAAAACCTAATGAGCTAATGGATGTCACGTGAGCATCAGAAACGGTAAATAAAGCGGTCCCACATTATTTACAAACAATAAATAAAAGCTTCAATTTTTCAAACTCACAAATGTATTACTATAGACTTATTTGAGTCTATGCTTTATGTTTTCATGTTTACATTTCACTGAATACAAATCAGACAGTTAATAGTTTATGCTTAATATCTGCTTACATACGGACAATGTCCCTTTAAGGTTCTCATATAATATACTCCGAACCACAGGACAGACATTATTATGTCCCCTTATTCGAATATCGAGGATTAGGGAAATAGACAAACAATTACCATGTAATATTTGTAGAAATATTCATGCGATCTAACTGTGACTTAATTTTTCTGCCTACTAGGTTGACAGAACCTACAATGTGTCGTTTCCGTGTGGTTGGTTGGGTTGCGCTGGGGTGGTAGGGGTGGTAGGGGTATAACTAGTGAATTGCCTAAATCTACTTACCCCTTTTCCAGTATCCTGCGGCTGTTTGGGTTCTGAAGGAGGCTGGGACTGAGGATGAGGCTGCTGGGGAGGTTGAACTAAAATGGAAATAAGTAGTGGAAAGTTAGTTAACTGGCATCCAAGTAATATTCAATTGCACTAGATAGGACAATTACCACATCAACTCTTTCAGTGCCAATTGTTTAAGATCTAAACCATCTGCCACTACTGCTTTTTCAAAAGTGTGTCAAAGCCAAAAGAGTCACATATTAGAAGTACTCTTCATGCGCCTCCGTTTCTTGTTCACGTAATTGCAAGCCCTCATCTTTGTTGCAGCCTTTACTTTTTCAAATGTTAGTTTGCAACTCTTTAAGCTAGCACAACATAGCATATTCTTTGCCACTTTTCCTTTATTTCCGCATATATCATGCATTTGTCTTGATTTATAAATAGAATAGGCTCATACATATATTTAGATTGAATAAAATTAACAGAATTCGATTTGATTTTTGTTATTAAGTTTCTTACATTTTTTGCATAATTTAGGCTTTACTGTAATTTTAGGAAATTTGCCAACAATGGAATATAGGTCATATATTTATCATAAGATATATCAAAAACCAAGATGGTGTCCTATACTTTTAAAGCAATTGAATGAATTCAATTTGTAACAGTAAGTTCTTAATGGTAATTCAACATACGTTCCACATAAAATTCCACATAATTATACAAAGAACCTGTTGAGCATATAAAAAATGCAAAAAAATATAAAGAATACATATGCTACACAAGTGGTAAGGTTTTTCATTTGTATATTTTAATATGCATTAGGTGAAAACAGAAATAAAGTTTCAAGATACCATAATAATTCTTATCAATTCATATCACACAGAATGTATTGCTACATGAGCTCATAGCAAATGTTCTTACATCTTCAACCCAATACACTCCCTATTTGACATTGAACAAGAATGGGACGTGGCTTATTGAAAGTAAATGTTGTCTTCTCCGACATTCAACTTATAAATCAAACAAACAAAACATGGTATCAATTGTTCTAACAAAATCGTCGCCTAAGAGGCATTATACGCCTTTTTAGCTATGCGTTTTATGTTAAAATAATGTTCTATATATCAGGGTAATATGACAGTGAACTTTAACTTTCTGAAAAATAAACTGATATGAGTTGTTGTTTAACTAAGAGCAATATTTGTATTAAGTTTCAAAGTATATGTCAGATAGTTAATGAATAACACCCGGAAAAAAATTGTTCATGACCAGGTCACTATGACTCTGACATTTGACCTACAAACCATAACATCAATAGCGGTCTTTGCTACAAAAGTAATACTATTTGTATAAAATTTAATAGTAAATAAATTACAGTTCAAAAGGGTTTTTCATGATCGATTACTGTGACTATAACCTTTGATCTACTAACCCCGAAATTAAGAGGAGTTATTGTTTAATTATGGGTACTATTTCTGTAAGGTTTATAGATTCTATCATAGTTACAAGTTATGGCGAGGAAGGTTTCTCCGGAATAGGTCATTGTCAGGTCAAAGTAACCTTGATGGCCTACTGAACACAACAGCAATATATTTCATCCTCCAAGGGCAGTACACATGTGTAGTTTAGTACGTTTCGGTGTTATACTTCCGGCGCTAACATGTGTAATGTCCATATATGGTCATGATAACCCTGACCTTTTGCCTACTAACCAAAAAGTAACAGGAGTTCTTCTCGTTCCATGGGCTATATAGGCCAGTAATTATAGCCGAAAATAAGAATCAAGGTCAAACAAATTCCAACAGAAAGTATTTTAGGATTTTTAGAATCACTGACATGTAATGAATTGCAGAAAAAAACTCCTCAAGATAAGGATGGTGGGTAATGCTTAATTTTGGGGTAAAAGTTGCGTTTTTAAGAGAAAATCTCCGGAAACTGGAATAATTTTATAAAAAAACATTTGAGCAAATAAAAAACATTTAATAATGTGGAAATGCTCTTCCAAATACATCTCTATGTAAATCAAGGTTTTATAGATGGATATGAGGTTAATAATATGAGATTTTGGGGCAAAACTTTGAAAAAAATGAATAAAATCGTTGATTTCTGTAAAACATTTGTTGTTACTAGGCTATAAATTAAAAAAATACTAAATGAGCTATAAACAATTAGTTTCTTACTGTGTTGTACAGAGAAAGGTACAGAGATGTCCCAGAAAAAAGTCCTTTTGAATACGACGGTCTGAAATACTTTATTTTTGGGTCTAAACTGGCAATGTGTTTTTCATAAAAAAAAATCGCTGAAAACAGGAACCATTTTGTAATAATATGTTTGAACTTAAACTTATCTAATGGAAGTGATAAAATGGTGCACAATTAAATATACAAATGTTTTATTGTATCGTAATTTAATGTGAAAGTTGACATTGTGAGATTTTGGGGCAAAATGTTGGAAAAAATTGAATAAAATCGTTGATTTCTGTAATACATTCGTAGTACAGTGGCCCGTTTTATGGAACATCTTACGACGATTCTGCTCTTAAGTCAAATTATTAAATGTATTGCTATAAAAAAGTTCATAAACATGTTTTTAACTATCTAATACATATATTGTTCATTCAATATTTACAGCCTTAAATGTTTGCTTCAAATGCTTTTAAGAACAATTATGAAAGGTATTTTATTTTGACTTGAAACTACAGCATATTATATTCATTTTAAAGTGAAGAAACCTTCCAAACCAATCTTTGCGTGAAACACGGAATCAGAGATCGATAAGACGCTAATTAAATTAAAACAAGTGCCCTTCATCAAAAATCACTGAAAAAGAATCACAAATAAGTATTTCAACAAATATAATTGAAGTGAAAAAATGGTGTATAAAACGTACATTACATATGTTTGATAATATCAGAACTTCAGAAGTGAATAGGATGCTCAAATTGCGAGGTCAGGGTCAAAACGTGGAACAGAAATGGAGAAAAAACACCAATGTTTTTGTGATACAATCAAATTACTGGGCTTTAATGATGAAGTACGTATGAACTAAAAAGAATGAGACATTTGTAAAAAATACTCGGTCTACATTTGGAATCACACCTATGTGTTTCGATGAAAATCTTAACATTGTGTTATCCGGAAGTCAACGGGACAGAAAATAGTTCACTGTTGCTGTATTCTAAACATTACTACAATAAAGATGAAGGTTATATCAGCGACTCCATGTAAATAAAATATATATAGATCTATCGGCCAAATGGCATTGTAAAACTGATGATAATGTTGGGTTTTACTTTATGGCTTTTGGAGGGAATCTACTGGGGTCTAGGGCGCCGCCATATTAGTATGACGTAGCCAGTATGGATTCCTTCTACATAAATGCGAAATAAGATTCTATGGAATCTATCGAGCTGTTGCGCATTCTAAGAGATCATTTCTAACGGGTTCCCACAAAGCAATGAGCAACGATGTCAGTATCCAAGGGTATGATGAATGGAAATGCTTTTTTTTTGCAACATTCGCTGAAAACCAGAATCGTTTTTAAAATCGTTTTAGCTTAAACAAAAATACAATGATGTCACAAAATGTTTCACTATTCAATGTACATAATCATATCAAAGTTTTTCATTGTATTTGAAATTAAGAAGAATGCTCAAACCGTGAATTTTTTTGACGACTTGCTTAACAATTGCACAGAATCACCCTTTTCATACACAAAGTACTTGGTTATAAACTAAAAAGTGTAGAAAGATCATTTTCTTTTATCAGTTTGTCGCATTATAAGTGTTCCACATGTGCACTACTGTGTCAGAAATAGGTCCACACATACGAGGCTTTATGATTTGGGTGAAAAAAATGCAAAATATACATGAACCGATTTTCAAAAATCATTTGAGCAGTATAAACAATATTTTGGAAGTTATGAATTTTGCCTTATATATGTATCCGCCCAGTTCATTATTTCCAGATTGAATAAGATACTCACACTGCGGACATGTTGAAAACAAGTATACTCAAACATTGATATTTTTTGTAATTGATAGGGATAGTGGACAAGAAGATTTTCATGTGTCTAGAGTAATATATATTTTTGCTTTTTTTGTAATGGATAAAAGTATGCATGTTGGAATAATTAAATGTCCTAACCCCTGTGATGCTATACAGTGTTTTGTTATGCGTCAAATATAATTTTCAATTGAGTAGAACAGTAATTGAGTATATCAATAATATGCACGTCACAGATGCTATTTGTATTTGTAACCCTGAAATGGGGTTAACACTCATATTAGGTTATATTGGGAATGCAATTTCAGATGGAGATGCCATGAAGGGTGAATGTTCCCATCATACATGCCTCCGCAAAGGAGCGAACCCATGCCTCGGGAGAGAACCAATTGGGGCAGAGGCCTGTGGCTCCAAAGCCATGGCCATATCCACTGGGTTAGCGAGGCCTCTTGTTTATAACCAAGCATGTATACATATGTAAATACATGTACATAACTTTTTATAGTGTGAGGCGTTTAGTCCAAAACACAAATTTTATATTTGAAAAAATAATAATATTATGCAAATATGGATATGCATCTTTTACAAGTGTAGTAATATTAGTGCTACAGCTGAAATCACCAGTTGCGCATATGTCTCATAGTAAGCTAAATCTATGGATTATCCCACTAGTAACACACTAGTCTTCCATCACATTTTAAATAACATATATACCTTGGTGTTTTCAACAAATAATTGCTTCTCGGAAGTGTGGGCATTTCATGTTAATGAAAGGTTATATGCATTATGAACAACCAAAACTGTACATTTATAGCGGTGAATGTGTAACAGGTTTTTGTAGAAAGCATGGAATCTCATGTATACAGAGCCAAAATGCAAGCTTTATGAATTCTATAGAAGTTGAGATTCATAAACAAGCAATAATATTAGGTGATGTGAACAAAAGCTCCTACAACTTCGACATGAGTATTGCGCAAAATTTCAGAATTGAATTTCATACACTTACTTTGAACGTGTTTTTAAAACTTATTATACAGTTTCCGGTGATCTTTTTCATTAAAATGTAATTATCACACCTAAAGATAAAACATATTGCACCATTTTAATATAAGTTACCATATATGTTATTTAAATGATTATAAACCCTGTTGTAATGATTGCTTGAACAATATTTCCACCACATATTCAATGAAGTGTATACAATATGTGTATCAAAAGGTTATAAATACATATGTATGTAATTACATCATGTTTTTCCTTCATTATTTTATATAAAATTTCCAAATGATGTAAACATGATCCATGGTCGTAACCCTTGTAACAAGACATTTATTTAACGGACCTTTTGTTTGCTAGAGAACTTGACATTGAGCATCTATCTAAATTTCTGATACTATAAAACATATGGATATATACATATATAGGATAATATCACTTCAAGTAGATACCTGTTTACAACATTTTTTTATGAAAAAACATTTTGCCACCCGAACATAATGCATTTTTCAACAGTATACGCCTGATGTCTTTTTTGGGGCACATCCTTGCATCTTGCTCTATGGAAAACCATTATAGATTATCATTTTATAATTCATTTTCCTACTTCTTTAGCTTAAAGGCCTGTACTACGAATGTATAACAGAAATCAACGATTTTATTATTTTTTTCAACATTTGCCCCAAAATCTCACAATGTGAACTTTCACATTAGCTTACGATACAATGAAACATTTGTATATATAATTGTGCACCATTTTATCACTTCCATTAGATAAGTTTATGTTCAAACATCTTATTACAAAATGATATCGCTTTTCAGCGATTTATTTATGAAAAACACATTTTTAGACCCAAAAGTAAAGTAATGTATATCGTCATATGCTAAAGGACTTTTTTCTGGCACATCTCTGTACCTTTCTCTGTGCAAAACAGTAAAAACTAAGTTTTTACAACTCATTAATATTTTTTTTAATATATAGCCTAGTAACACAAAATGAATTACAAAAATCAACGATTTTATTCATTTTTTCCAAGTTTTGTCCCAAAATCTCATATTATTAACCCAATATCCATCTATAAAACCGTGATTTACATGGAGATGTATTTGGAAGGGTATTTCCGCATTGTTAGAAAGTTCTAATTTGCTCAAATGATTTTTTATAAAATTATTCCAGTTTCCGGAGATTTTCTCTTAAAAATGCAACTTTTACCCCAACATTTAGCATTTCCCACCATCTTTATCTTGAGGAGTTTTTTTCTGAAACTCATTACATGTCAATGATTCTAAAAATCCTAAAATACTTTCTGTTGGAATTTGTTTGAACTTATAACCTATAATTACTAGACTAATATGCTTATAAAGATTCATGATTGTAGGTGTCATGCTTCTGGAGTTATTGATTTGAATATGTCGATATGACGTCAATGCGACGCCAAAAGCAACAGGTTCCTCCTCCGACCGAGGGAAATGCACATATGCAGTCTTTTGAGGATGGGTGGTCCCATTCGGAGTTATCACGCGGAATGCATATTGTGACAGAGAATCATAGCAACCTTGTCATTTAACCTACTGTCCTTAAACAATGGTTCCATCTTTCATCAATGGATATGTTCGTTTCATGAGCAAGCGTGTAATGATTTCAAAGTTATTGTTCGGATAGAGTATTTTCATATGAGGTAATGGCGACCTTGACCTTTGACTGATTGACCCCAGGTACAATAGGATTTCCTTTATTACCAAATGCAATATACCTTATGCTTTCGAAGTTATTAAGTGGAATGTGTATTTTTGTGTAAGGTCATGGCAACTTTAAACTTTGACATAAAGAACCCCCAAAACAGTATGGTTCTAACTATCATCACGAGTAATGTATTTGCACGTTTCATGAGTGTCTGGTTTGTGGTTTTGGAGTTATGGCGTAGAATGTGTATTTACATATAAGGTCATGGCGACCTTGACATGTGACCTACAGACAGCAAATATGAAAGGTTTCTCTTACCACCAAGAGAAATACACCCTGATCTTCTTTCCAAATATGAAAGTAATTTAAGGACTCTTCTGCGACAAGGACTATCACAACCTGACTTCTATGGTAATGTGAATTATAAACTTCGTAAGATTCTTGGTCATGATCACTTTCATACTATCTTTGTTAAACTTGTTAAAACGTTTATCAAAAGAGGTTATGACCTTATTATTTTGCAACGTACTGCATGCTTGGTGGTGTACCCTTTTACAGTTCGCCACTACGCTTTACTCTTTTATTGTACGATGACCGGACGGGCTGTGGACCCTTTGATGACGCCTACCTAAAGCCCAAATGGGACGGTGGCGTTTGATGTTTGTCTATGATCTTTCTTGTCGTGCCCTTAATGGTTTATTCTCTTGTTGCTCTGGCTTCTGCCAAGTCATTGAGTACCCTCATTGTGGCTTTCTAGGCTATTGCTTTTTTTGTATTATATTTACACGAGCATATTTGTATTGCCTATTGATGCTGCCTTGTAGGTAAGAGATTAGATCATGGCGGGGATTTCTTTATTAACACTGTTCTGTTTTAATTGGATGACAGTAGGGTAAGTGTGAGGTTTGGTGCACCCTAGAACCGGTTTAAACCCCCAGTGGGCTTTGTTGCTACTGACCGTTCCAAGAAGGTAGCCCTGTTGTCAACTATTTTGTGTTTGTGATGTCGTTTGCATTATTATTTTTACTTTTGCCTTCTCGTTTGTATGTTTGCGTGTTTGTTTTAGTGTTTTTTGGTTGACTGTCGTCCTTCAATGCTGCTTTCCCTGTCCGATATTTTTGTCTTTCTTGACCGTGGACCTGCATCCTCTAAAACAAAAGATTTCTACTCTTACCAAGGGTGATGTACATGAAGTTTTATGATTGTAGGTGTTATGGTTTTGCAGTTATGGCACAGAATGCATTTTTCCATATATTAATTTTAAAATCGATTAAATCAGTCGCAATTGCTTTTACCGTTCTCTTCAATAAAATCTACGATGTCATGCACACATAAGCACGTTTATACGATTGCAGTAAAATTAATATTATTTTAGAGAAAAGTTTAGTTTGTCTTTTACGTTTCATTTAAACAATTCTTTTCTGTGTTGTTTAAGTAGAGATCAAGACAGGTTTGACTACATTTTGTTTCTGGGGCGAAACAAGGAAACGTTTCAAGAAATAATATTTATTAAACTTGCATGTACATATTGTTTTAATTGTTCCTAATAATATAAAGAACAGTGTCTGTTTTGTTAGAATGTGTTTCTATGTAAATAATATGTCGTTTTATATTGGTTTTGCTTCCAACTAGAATACCTCAAAATATCCTACTGAATATTGCCTCTCGTATCGACCTGTATACCAAATATCGGGCTCATCGATCTCTAAAGATCAGAATGAATAACGGTTCTGCTTGCAAGCACGGGGAGACGTTTAACCGACGCCACACTACACAGGCAACGCTACCAGAGTATTCAAATGCCAAATTGTCGGAAACATCAGTTTTATTCCGTAGTAGTTTCTTATAATATATTTTGAAATATCTTAACATTGTATAGTTTAAAATTTGTTGCATTATATAAGGCTCGAACCCTGAACCTTCGGTTCAGTAGACACATAGTAGACGACGCTCTAACCGACTGAAAAGAGGACATTTGGAAATCAACGAACACGATAAATATAAAACATATTGCAGTCTCGATTTGACTGCTCATGAACGGTGGTGAAATATGCTTGCTACCGTTCACGCAGAACTCAATATTAAAAAAGTCAATATTGAGTCCATTCATGGTAGGTTATGTAAGGTGCAAGACATCTCAATCCCGCTAGGACCGACATAAGCGGTATTCTACTTTAAAGCCACACAACTTGGAATTGGTGATCTCAAAGGACCAGTAGGTATTATGATACTGATTTGTAGTCGGGGCAATTTTCTGTTCATTATAGGTAATATACGGTGCAATACCATTGAATAAATACTCAAAAGTCATCACTTGGAAGCAACAAATTATTTTAATCTGTTCATGAGAGGTTATGTGAAGTGGAACATCTCTCACGCCTCCTAGCACCGGCTTAAGCTGCCAAAATTCACAGTTTATGATATATTCATATGAAACTATTCACTGTTCAAACAGCATCTCTATTTAAGCGAAAATTAGGTGGTGCATAGAAACACAGAAAACACAGAAGTATACTCGTTAATGATAAAACAATGCATCATCAGTCAAAACTATTCATAATATGGAATATATATGGGATTATAATTATGATCTTGATGCCGGAAATTTCGCCGGCGCCTATTATATGCATATATGGTTTCTAATATCATTTGATTATAACTAGCACCAACACGTATTTATAAATGTTCATTTACTTGGAAAAAAGAGTTATACATCTAAACACACGTGGAATAAATAAAAGAGTATCTTTATAATATGTACATCTGTAATTTATTGTCCTATGGCTTAAAATAAGTTTAAATAATAGTATTTAATTATATGAACATGAGTATCAACAAACTGCGCCAAAACTACCTTACATAAAATATGCATGTTTCTAAAAAAACACGGGCAGTGACTCAAATTAGAACAAAAGTGTCGGCCTCCAAATTAAATGAATATGTTTGTTGTTTATAATACAAGGGCCAATTTACATTGGTCTTATATTCATGTTTGTTTCAATGTCTCGCATAACTAAGCTCTGAAACTACGTTGTATCTCCATCTGAAAGTTCAATACTCCACGATGGAAATAAACTCTGTCTCTTTCGAATCTATCGTCATGTGTCTATCTTATGTACAGTTTGTCGCAGTCATACAATGGGACATTATCATACCATTTGACAAAATATGTATTGTAACTATTGTATAGTTGGATATTTTCGACATCGAAGACATGTTATGTAAATATTAAATATTTTATTTTCACAGTTTATATTTTGTTTCCACATTATATGTATCATGGTTACATTAATGCATTAATATATACAATATCGATATAAATACATATACAAGTAAGAGCGCTCTAACTAATTATAATTGTACTATATGTGTCGGTTCATATTGCTAATGATTTATGTCAAAGCTGTTTTTGAAAATTTATATAGAAGAGAATGCCCCACTCCTATTGTAGAATCAAAAGGCTAACATCTATAGCCTTGGAAGGTTAAATTGGCAGTTTAAAGCTTATATATGACGTCATAATCCATACTGCTAATGGTAGCCAATACTTATGTAATAAAATATCAAGATTGCAAACTGAAACGTCTGAAAAATAAGAATAAGCTTGATTGTGGTTTAACGGCATGTCATGTGTACAAACAGCCATACACACACATACATATGCATACATGCATACGTACATATATACATATGCAAATATACACATACACGCATGCATATATCTGCATGCACATACACGCAGACACATCTGCACACATATGCGCATATATGTACTTGACACCTAGATATGTTGTTATCAGAAAACTGACGTTTGTTTGTCATATTACTCAACATGATTCTGTGTTTTTTTCTATAAGGATTGTTTTAGTATTACATATATGATTAACAACCTTTAATAAATGCTATTTCATGACGCTGTGTGGTTCTTGACAATTAAACATTAGACTATGTGTCCTTTCTATGTATTCATAATGCACATTTGCATGTATATATGTGTGTTTCCCTGCTATGTAGTGTATATATCTAAATCATTTATAGTGGATTCATTTATAAAAGTTATTTACCTTTATCATTTATCATAATAATCCAAAATTCCAATTATTTATTTCTGCGTGAAAAATCACATCCGCATTGAACAGTGTTTGTTTCGAATAGACAAATTTAGAATCGTCCAGTGAAGTACATAGGTGGTTTTTAGCCATGATTTTTTCTGAACCAGCGTAGGCCCGTGATATAAATTGATATGTGGTGTTTTCATGTGGTGAACGATTTTTAATCAAATTGGTGTTATCTTTTAAATATCATCTTTATTATTTTATTTTTACACATATCTATATAATGTAACGTTATCGTTTTGACGATGTGACGTGATTTTGGGCTTTAGGTAGACGTCATCATAGAGTCCACAGCCTGTCCGGTCATCGCACAGTTTCTAATATTCAATATTAACAAGAATTAGCTATTAAATTCAAAGGACTAAAGTGAGGCAATCACTTAAAGTTAACTGAGGTTAAGTTACCTAACCAAGGTTAAATTACCTAACTAAGATTAAGTTTGGGGAAAATAATGCAAACTATGACCTTGACCATGGTATTTGTTGTCGTCCAACAATGTCCACCAATGCCAACAATACATATGACCAAGTATCAAAGACATAAAGTGAGACTATTACATAAAGTTAACTGAGGTAAAGTTACCTAACCAAGGTTAAGTTTGGGCAAAATAACGCAAAACTTGACCTTGGTAATTTGTGCCGATCAGAGATGTTCACTAATGCCAGCAATACATATGACCAAGTATCAAACAAAGAAATTAAAGTTATTAGAAAAAGTTGACTGAGGTTAACTTACCTAACCAAACTGATGTTTAGAGTAAATAACGCAAAACATGACCTTGACCTTGATATATTTTTGTTGTTCGCGATGTCCATCAATGCCAATAATACATATGACCAAGTATCAAAGACATAAAGTTAACTTATGTTAAGTTACCTAACCAATGTTAAGTTTGGGGAAAATAACGCGGAATATGACCCTGAACTTGGTATTTTTTCCGTTCAATGATGTCCACCAATGCCAACAATAAATAAGACCAAGTATCAAACAAAGAACTTCAATTTATCAGGAAAAGATAACTGAGGTTAATTTATCTAACCAAACTGATGTTTAGGGTAAATAACGCAAACCATGACCTTGACCTTGGTATTTTTGTCGTTCAGCGATGTCCACCAACGCCAACAATACATATGACCAAGTATCAAACAAAGAAAATGAGGCAATCACAGTTAACCGAGGTTAAGTTACCTAACCTAGGTTTAGTTACCTAACCAAGGTTAAGTTTTGGGAAAATAACACAAAATATGACATTAACCTTGGTAATTTTGGCATTAGGGGATGTCCCTCGACCAATCAAAGGATCTGATAAAGTTTCATAAAACTATGTTGAAATATAGTTGATTTAAAATGTGGCCGCCGCCGGAAAAGTGACTGCTATGTATTGCTAGCCACTATCGTGGGCGAGACAAAAATGTGGGCGAGACAAAAATGAAGCTTGGGATTGCAGTTAATGTCAATGGAATCAAGGTCGAGTGAGATATTGAAGCGAAACTGGGTATGTATGTAGGTTATATAGAAAAGAAGTGATGGACTGCATTTGAGATCACTGGAGTCAATGTTACTGAATAAATAAAAATGGTTTCTAGCGCAAAGATTGATTGAGTAAATGTTGTGTGTGTCGGGCTTTTATGGTAAGAACGCCTGATAATTTGTTTGAGGTCTCTTCTGTCAAGAGCACCGCTACTTGAAATAAATAAGTAATTTTATCAACTATTTGCTTTTTGCAATTTATTTAAATTATAATCAAAACGTTGCATGAATTCGAATTCATTCGTTGTATATTAAATTCCCAGGTACATGTCTATCGTTGATGGCATTTGCTGTGTAATCATGATTATTTGAGTATTTCCACTGAAATATATAATCTTATGTTTTTAAATCATAATATTCTAATTGGAGGTCATTGCTTCTTGTATAAGCTTGTATAAGCGATGGTATGACAAGGGAGTTACTCTAACCAATGATCTTATTAAGGAAACATAATAATTTAAGACTTGTGAAGAGTTTAATAAAATATATAATCCCAATGCTAAGTTTTGATATAATTCAACCAATAATATAATCGTAGCTACACAATATTTTACAAATAAATTTAATATTAACAATAGCAATTTTACTAAAACGTTAATATCTATCCAGTTATACCATGTCACATTTACCTATTATTAAAAAACAAAACAGTTGTTCCTTAATAATATCCTTAATCAAAATCCCAGTTGCAACATGGAAATACATGTACACTATAGAGGAAATATATATTGCGCATTTAAATGAACAAAAAACACAAAATTACAATGGTTCAAAATACAAATTAACCGTATAATTCTCCTAACAAAAGGAATTTTACATATGATTAATATTGTAGATAGTCCTACTTGTAGATACTTACATACACTTTAACACATAGGATACGGTCACGTCATCACGAAACACAGTCTCTTCTTAACCAACTAATCATAACTGTGTTTGTTTACAAACATTGAACTAACACGTGTAGAGGAAGCTTTTATATTTAATTGAGGAAATAAGTTATCTAATACAGAACCTTAAATAATACTTGAAATAAATACTACATTTTGTTCTGCCAAATGTGTACAGAGTCCATTATTCATAAAAGCTCTCTGTTTTAATGATTGCATAAAGAAATATTAAACAAATGGACAGGGACAGTAGCAATCAAGGAGGACAGTCAAGCTCAAAACACAGAAACAAACACGCAAACAGACAAACAAGAAGGCAAAAGTAATATTAAATGCAAACGACATCACAAACACAAAAGGGTTGACAATAGGGCTACCGCCTTGGAACGGTCAGTGGCAAAGTAGGCCACTGGGGGTTTGAACCGGTTCTAGGGTGCACCAAACCTCACACTTACCCTACTGTCATCCCATTAAAACAGGATTTATCATACTTCTAATTGATGAGACGCAAGTAAATAATAAAATTAAAACTAAACTACGCATGCCATGAGTGCATTTATGGTGGTATTAAATCTGAAAAAAAAACAAGGAAAGGAATATGCAAATGTTGTTGTGGTTGTGAAGTACAATTCTAGATACATACTGAGATGTTTTTAATTACATATTTTATAATATTTTGAAATAACATATACGTGTATCGTTTGCTAATTTATCTGGATGTGAACTTTATGGTTAGATAGATCCATTGGGATGTGCTTTCATTTACACTGTCTTGGCAATTTGAACGCTGAAGAAATGATAATAGCGAGGTTGTGTACGCATACAATTGATTAAATTAACCAGGAAGCCATATTGCATATTGACCATTCCAAGTCAGTAACACTGTCTTCACCACTCTTTGCGTTGTGTATTGTCTTCTTCATTCCGTAATACAATGTAACAAGAAAGGAATGTCAACAATCAACATTAGATTCATTGAGAAACGTCTATTTTACTAATTTTAAATGAATGACCTTGGACGACACAACAACCTGTTTACATCTAAAAGGTATTCATAGGTAACACATTGTACTTTTAATTTTCTCTTTGTTTATGGTGCAGTGCAAACCTACGTTGCCATTCGTTTGGTTGTTTTGATTACCATTTTCCTCATGTTAGAGGTAGCTGAATAACAGAAAAGTCCAATTATCAATATATTATCAATTAATAAACATGCCATACCCTTGCATGGTTAGCATTTTATATACTTGTACGGACTGTAATTCTCTACATAACGGAGGGATTTGGAACAAAATTTGCATAAATGGTAATCACAAGAAGCAAGCGACTCTTACCATCTGCGTTTCATGGTCAATATCACGTTTAAGGATCATATGTAAACAGAACTATATTTTAAGATAAAAACATTTAAGAAGAATTTAGTAGAATTATTCCATGTTCCCCAGTTTATCAGCCTGTATACATCTATTCGTACGCCGACGTTTATTAATCAGTATCAGTCAAAAAAAGTATGACCTTTTTTACTATTAAATATATTAGTTTAATTTGGAGGCCGACACTTTTGTTCTAATCTGAGTCACTGTCCGTGTTTTTTTAGGAACATTCATATTTTATGTAAGTTTTTTTTGGCGCAGTTTGTTGATACTCATGTTCATATAAGTAAATACTATTCTTTAAACTTATTTTAAAGAAATATAAAAAGATCGGACAGGGAAAGTAACATTCAAGGAGGACTTTCAACCACAAAACGCAGAAATAAACATGCAAACAGACAAACAAGAAGGCAGAAGTAATAATAAAGGTAAACAATATCACAAACACAAAAAGGTTGACAATAGGGCTACCGCGTTGGAACGGCCAGTGGCAAAGTAGGCCACTGGGGGGTTTAAACCGGTTCTAGGGTGCACCAAATCTCACACTTACCCTACTGTCATCCCATTAAAACAGAACAGTGTAAATAAAGCAATACCCGCCATGATCTAATTTCAAACCAACAAGGCAGCATCAATAGGCAATATAAGTAAAACACAAATATGCTCGTGTAAATATAATACAACAAAACAATAGCCTAGAAAGCCACAATGAAGATACTCATTGACTTGGCAGAAGCCAGAGCAGTAAGAAAATAAACCATTAAGGGCACGACAAGAAAGATCATTGACTAACATCAAACGCAACCGTCCCAATGAGCTTTAGGTAGGCGTCATAATAGGGTCCAAAGCCCGTCCGGTCATCGTACAATTAAAGAGGAAAGCATAGAGGAGAACTGTAAAAGGGTCCATCACCAAGCATGCAGTACGTTGCAAATTGATAGGGTCATAACCTCTTTTGATAAACTTTTTAACACGTTTAACAAAGATAGTATGAAAGTGATCATGACCAAGAATCTTACGAAGTTGATAAATCACATCGCCATAGAAGTCAGGTTGTGATAGTCCTTGTCGCATAAGAGTCCTTAAATTACTTTTATATTTGAAAAGAAGATCAGGGTTACGATAATAAAATTTTGCAAAGGTTTTACGAAGTTTATGGTAACGGTAACCCTGATTGAGTAACTTTTTAGTTATACAAAGATTACGAATATGAAAGTCCTCAACTCGAGTACAAGCTCTGGATAAACGAATAAGTTGAAACACATACACCCCATAAGAAGTTGCTCGGGTAACATCCCCATCCAAGTGGGGATAATTAAAAATGTCAAAATTAAAATCATCTCTCTTGTCATAGATTTTGCTAATTAATTTACCATTTTCAATCTAGAGATCTAATTCAAGAAAAGAAGCGTTATTATCAGATATATTAGTTTTGTTAAGCTGAAGTTCTTTAGGATAAATATAATTAACCATAGTTGGAAAGAAAGGGCTGTCAGAGTTCAATATGTCATCCAGACACCGAGAGGTGTCATTAAAAGCTTCAATAACATCTGCCTGGGTATCTGGTGAAAGACTCAACATGAAATTCCTTTCATAGCAAAATAAAAACAAATCTGCGACAAGTGGTGCACAGTTCGTACCCATAGGGATACCAACAATTTGCCTATAAACGGTGGTTCAATACCTGACGAAAATATTATCTAATATGAAGATGAGTGCTTCACAAACTTCATCGCAAGTCCACATAGTATAATTGTCTAAACTACCGTTACTAATAAACGTTTTTATATTATTACATGCCAAAAATGTAGTATTTTCTCTAGCGAATGTTTTTTGAATAAGAGAATTTAGCTTGTGTTTAATAAGGTGATGTGGTAAGGTTGTATATAGTGTAGATAAGTCAGAAGTGCTTATTGATGAAACTTGACCTTTATTAAAAAAATTATCAAGAACGTCTCCTGATTATTTTATACCCCAAAATAAATTAATCCCAGAGTTTTCATAAGTTTTATCACAATATAGTTTAACTTGATCTTTGACGGCAGTAAGACAAGAAGTTAAGAGTTTGGAGATGTTTGTTGTGGTGCAGGCACTTGAATTCGAAATAAATCCTGCCTTATATGGATTTTAATGTAATTTAGGAATGCAGTACATAGTAGGCAGTTTATTTTGCTTATCGTTTACACCAGCCTTAAATGTAGTGCACCGAGTGATATGTGCGGAAACAACATCATCCTCAGTAGCATTAACTAGAGTTTACGAATTGGTGCTGTCGAGTTCCAGTTAATTATTGACGTATAATTACATTATTAGCTGCTTTATCTGCAGGAACTAAAACAAAATTATTATGAAATTCATGAATTCCCGATTTTAAATTACGAAAGGAAAACCTAGGTCTCGGAGGAAGTAAAGAGGGGTTAACATTATAAAAGTTAATACGTGTATCTATAATTTTTAGAATTTACTTTTTTCAAGTAGAAAGTGAGTTTGGGTCCGCATGTTCTCTACGACACCATTTGATACTAAAATCTTCAATGGAGTAGGCGATCTGGGCACGACTGGCATTAAAATCAATAGTTGAAGGTAATCTATATTTAGGACCTTTCGAAAACAAATTCCGAATACGTTTATCAATAATATCAAAATTACCAGTGATGACATGACCTGCTGAAGCATAGCAAAATGCTGATGTGTTGCATTCACATTCCTTAGGAGTATTATGTACTCTATCAAGGTCATAGACTATTTTGTTGTAGTTGAAAATAATATTTCCAATAGGCTTTTTATACTTATAACAAATTACAGGACTTTCGGAAATTTTGAAATATTTTGGGATAGAATCAACTACATGAGTATCTCGAAAAATAATAGGCAAGTCACAGTTAGATCGCTTGAATATTTCTAAAAATATTACATGGTAATTGTTTAACTTTACCCCTAATCCTCGATATTCGAATAAGGGGACATAACAATGTCTTTCATGTGGTTCGGAGTATAATCTATGAGAACCTTGAAAATCTCACTATGCACTTAGCTCCCTTGTATGTGACTGTAGGATGATTCTTACACCATAAAAAGTAGGGGTGTGTTCTTCGGTTTGAGATATTTTAATAATTGCCCATGGATATTTTCTTTTCTTGTTGCAGGTGAGAAAACAATAGTGTGAGATTGGATGAACAGCGATTAGACGACACTGACAGCAAAATGTGACACATTTGTGGGTGCTCAAAATGCGTATGAATTTAGGTGCAAACTGTTTAGTGAAAGCCGAAAAGAGTACCTTGACTGCCACCACTCACATTAAAAAAAAACAAACTGGGCTATGTACCAGATTTTGTGGATTTTTATGAGCAGCAGTAACTGTATTTTCACAAAAAAATACTTTTAGACTGTAAATGCTTGATTCAGAATGGAAAATTGGACTTTACTGCCTATGGCCAACACAGTAAAATCGAAGTGTGTTGTGAGACCTTAAAGGGACATTGTCCGTATGTCAGCAGATATTAAGCATAAACAATTAACCAAATGTCACAGGGCTAGAAAAATGTGCAGCCAGACCGGGGCTCGAACCCGGGACTTTCGGACTACCGTTTCGATGCTCTACCGACAGAGCTAACCGGCCAGACAATGCAACAACAATCCACCTTTTAGATATCCATAAACCGTGACACACTCCCCCTACAGATTGAAATTCGCCTCGAATTTCCATGGGTACAGAGAATCATTTATAATGTTTCTCGGAGTTTACTCGGTCACGGTTCCCCGTTGGGCGCCAAATGTCACAGGGCTAGAAAAATGTCAATGACTAACCAATCAGAATGCGGTAAATATGTGTATTGTTCACAGTTTATAATTATAACCATATACCCGCTGTTTTATGTCCCCTGCGACTTTACATTACTTGATGGACTAGGCGAATATTTTCCGAATTCTACGAATGTTAATGAAGTCGACTAAACCATAGAAAAACAAGAGGCCAAAGAGGGCCTGTGGACGCTCTACTGACTCAAGATAAAGTTTATGTATAAGGGGCCATAAGTCTTTCAAAAATCATTCAACCAGAACATGGCAATGACAGGTGCAACTAGGCTTAGTACTGATCATTCTCGCAAAGATTCGCTGAAATCTGGCAAGGAGTTCAGAAAAGACAAATCTGGACAATGTTTGTGTATTAAAACAATTAAAGGGTCACTCTGCCAAAAATCATTCAACCGAAATATGACGATGATATGCACAACTAGGCTTGATACTGATCATCCTTGTCAAGTTTCATATATTCAGCCAGGGGTTCAGGAGAACTAGCCCGGAAAAAATTGTGGTATCAAAATCCTTTAAAGGGCCATATCTCTGTCAAATATCTGTAAACTGGACCGTGATGATGACTTGCACAACTAGGCTTAGAGCTGATCATCCGTGCAAAGTTTCATTGAAATCTGGAGAGAGGTTCAGGAGAAGTAGATCAGACAAAGTTTGTGTATTAAAACCTTTAAAGGGCCATAATTCTGCCAAAACATCATTCAACCGGAATACGGTAATGATTTGCACAACTAGACATGGAATTGATCATCCCTAAAAAGCTTCGTTCAAATCCGGCCAGGGGTTCAGGAGAACTAGTCAGAACAAAGTTTGTGTCTTAAAACTTTTAAAGGGCTATAACTCCGCCAAAATCATTCAACTGGTACACGGTGACTATGTACAACTAGGCTTGGTACTGATCATCCCTGCAAAGTGTCAATGAAATCCGGCCAAATGAAGGCCCTTTCGTCCTAATGAGGCCAAGATATAGCATATTTCAGAAAATCAAGGGCCATGACTCCGACGTAAATGGTCCAATCTGGATGGTTTTCGGACTTGTCCAAGCTTTCATTGATATTAACAATCCGGTAAAGTTTCTTCAAGATCGTATGAAAGATGAAGGCCCTATCGTCTTAACGAGGCCAAATATAGGATTTTTAACTAAATCAAGGGCCATAACTCCACTGATTCTGGTCCGATCTTGCTGGGTTTCGAACTTGACCGAACTTTCATTAATATTAACAATCTAGTAAAATGTCATAAAGATGGCATGAAAGATGAAGGCCCTATCATCTGAACGAAGCAAAATATAGCATTTTTAACTAAATCAAGGGCCATAACTCATCTGTTTCTGGACGGATCGAGCTGGTTTTCGAAATTGTCTGAGCTGTCATTGATATAAACAATCAGGTAAAGTTTTGTAAAGATCAGACGAAAGATGAGGGCCTATCAAATTAACGAGGCAAAATATAGCATTTTTAACTAAATCAAGGGCCATAACTACGTTGTTACTGGTCCGATCTGGCTGGTCTCTATAATTGTTCCGGCTTCATTTATATTAACAATCTGGAAAAGTTTAGTAAAGATTGGATGAAAGATGAAGGTCCTATGGTCTTAATGAGGAAAAATATAGCATTTTTAACTAACCCGCGGGCAATAACTCTGCTGTTAATGGTCCGATTTAGCTGGTTTTCGAACTTGTTTGAGCTTTTATTGATATTAACAATCTGTGCAAGTTTGGTAAAGATCAAATATTAAATAAATGTGCTAGAGTGTTCACAAGGCAGAAAATGGCATTTTCCAAAAAAACAAGGGCCATAACTCCGGCGTTACTGATCTGATTTGGCTGGTTTGGCTGGTGCTAGAGTGTTCACAAGGCTTAATATGGCTTTTTTCAGCAAAACAATGGCCATAACTTCAGTGAAATTTATCCGATCCGGCTTGTTTTCGAACTTGTCCGAGCTTTCATTGATATAAAGACACTGGCAAAGTTTCATAAATATTCGATTAATAATGAATGCCCTAGAGTGTTCACAAGACAAAAGTTAACAGACGGACGACGGACGACGGACGGACGATGGACGAAGGACAACTCACAATCCCATAAGCTCTGCTGGCCTTCGGCCAGTAGAGCTAATCACATGGATGGGGTAAACTGACCCCCACTCCGCCCCACAATGCCATTTGAAGCAGTGTTCATTGCCAAATGTAGTTTATTGATACTTAAACAGTATAAAACGATTACTTAATGGAAACTAATTAAACATCTGGTTTGATAATGATATGTGAGTTATATTAGTATTTAACATGCATATAATATCTTCCGTAAATGTGCTAGTACATACTTAAAGTAACCGATGATTATACCCTACGACATTTGATACAACCATACAGCCGGTGTTTTATGACCCCTAAAACTTTATATTATTTGATGGAATAGGCGAATAATTGCCGGATTTTATGAACATTAATGTAATCGACTAAACCATATAAAACCCAACAGTGGGTGGGGTAAATTGAACCCCGAATTTTATGCATAACCGTGAATTTGAAGCCGTGTGATACCACTCTACAGCCGGTGTTTTATGTCACCTGAAACTTCATATTATTTGATGATATAGGCGAAAATTGCCCTTTTTTTATGGGCCACGAACTAAACATCTAGTTGGCCAATATGAATCTGGCCATTAGACCATTTTGTGCACACTAAAACCTGGTTTGAACTACCAGCGCCTGTTCCAAGGCGACCTATTGTCAACTATTTTATGTTTGTGATGTCATATTTTGCCTTTGATTCATCATTGTAATTTGTGTTTCTTTCTGTGGTGTTTCTGGTTGACTGTGGTCCTTGAATGATACATTTTTTTTATCTACCTTTTATATCTACTTTTAACATTATCCGCTCATTTTGTAAGATTAATCTCATAATTCGCAATTATCGTTTTTCTACTATTTCACTTAAAATAAATATCCCCTACTTTGCAGGTATCCTGCTATAATTTTCCAGTTTTCGGTTCTAGTTTTCCATTCGTTTTCTGTTCAAGTTATCTAATTTTAAGCTCTCATTTTCACTTTTGTCAGATTTTCTGGTTTCCCGTAGTTCAATTTCCCACTTTCAATTAAATATTTCCCCACATTTGTTATAACATATTAATTTCAAGCAGTAACATAAAACTGACATTTTACAAGTCCTATAAACAGTAACAAAGCTGGAGCATTGAAAGTTTAAAACCGAGGGATATGTTATACTTATTTAACACTGATTAAAATACAATATTAAACTTCTTACTAATCTCCCTAACATAGTTTGAAGGTACGAATCCTCTTTTTCCATTTTTTTCCACGGTTCCTTCCATCCACCAGACGTTGAGAGGTTGATCATCAATACTTATGTCGCCCTTCTTGAAGCTGACTTCATCTTCTGTCACAGCATCGAAATCGAATAAAGCTTGATAACACATCTGTAATGAGAATGAATGAACGAGTATTGTATTTAACTGCTCATCAACACGTTATAGACAATTTACTGCACCAGAAAGCGTAAAAGGATACATAGAAATCTGGGAATCTGCCCTACTCTTACTAACGAATAGATTTCTATGGCTTTTTAAACGGAAAATGCCCGTAGCTTTTAGCCAATAAAACACAAAATAATTACGTTGACAACCATTACTCACGAACCATTATTGAATATTTATTAAATAAAAACAAAATTGCTTGATGGAATTTAATAGCGGTACAAAACATTACCGATTTATGAGGTTGATCTAAAAGGTCACTCGTGGGTAATAATAGTCGAGCGTGTATTAGTCGAGCGCTCTCAGCTAAGCTAAATGGGCAAAATGTATAATGTAAGACATAAAATTAGGAAATCTATCGCAAGAGAGATGATTTTAATTTTGATTTCGTTAATTATCCCATTTAGATGGGGATGTTTCCCGAGCTACTTTTTATGGGGTCTGTGCTCCTCAACTTATTCGTTTCTCTAGAGCTTGTAGTTGTTTGAAGACTTTAACATTCGTAATATTTGTATAACTAAAAAGTTATTCACGCACGGCTATCGTTACCATAAACTTCGACAAGCCTTTGCAAGATTGTATCATCGTAATCCTGATATACTTTTAAAACCTTACTTCTATTGCGAGACTGCAATATTTCGTATGTGTCGTGCTCGGCCGTTTCCAACTCTTACATACTCTTTTCTATGGTGATGTGATTTACAAACTTCGAAAGATCCTTGGTCATAATCACTTACATACAATCTTTATTAAACTTGTTAAAAAAATTATCAAAAGAGGGCATGACCTTATCATTTTACAACGCACTGCATGTTTAGTGGAAGACCCATTTACAGTTCGCCACTATGCTTTCCTCTTTGATTGTGCGATGACGTTCAGATTGTGGACCATTTGGTGAAATCTACCTAAATTCTTATATGACTGTAGCGCTTGATGTTTGTCTTTAATATGGCTTGTCTACCCTTAACGGTTTGTTCTCTTGTTGCTCTGGCTTCTGTTAAAACATTTATTACTTACTTAGTGGCTTTCTAGTCCTTTGATTTTTTTATATTATTATTACATGATCATCTGTGTGTTTTACTTATATTGCCTACTAATCCTGCCTTTTTTGTTAGAGATTATAACCTGGCGGCGATATCTTTATTTACATTGTCCCGTTTATTGGGATGACAATAGGGTAAGAGTGAAGCCTGGTGCACTCTAGAACCTGGTTTAAACCCGCAGCGGCTTGTTTTTGCCCCTGACCGTTCCTAGGCGGTTGCCATATTGGCAACCATTTTGTGTTATGTGTCTTCCTTTTATTCAGCGTTAAAGTTGTTCTTTGTTTCTGTGTATGTTTTTGTGGTTGACTGTCATCCTTGAATTCTCGACTTTTATATCTACATATACTAATTAGAAAACCTAATGCGCTAATGAATGTCACGTGAGCATCAGAAAAGGTAAATAAAGCGGTCCCGCATTATTTACAAACAATAAATAAAAGCTTCATTTTTTTCAAACTCACGAATGTATTACTACTGACTTATTTGAGTCTATGCTTTATGTTTTCATGTTTACATTTCACTGAATACAAATCAGACAGTTAATTGTTTATGCTTAATATCTGCTTACATATGGACATTGTCCCTTTAGGGTTCTCATAGAATATACTCCGAACCACAGGACAGACATTGTTATGTCCCCTTATTCGAATATCGAGGATTAGGGAAATAGTTAAACATATTATATTTGTAGAAATATTCAAGCGATCTAACTGTGACTTAATCGTCTTGCCTACTAGGTTGACAGAACCTACAATGTGTCGTTTCCGTGTGGTTGGGTGGGTTGCGCTGGGGTAGTAGGGGCCTAACTAGTGAATTGCTTAAATCTACTTACCCCTTTTCCAGTATCCTGTGGCTGTTTGGGTTCTGAAGGAGGCTGGGACTGAGGATGAGATTGCTGGGAAGGTTGAGCTAAAATGGAAATAAGTTATGGAAAGTTAGTTAACTGGCATCCAAGTAATATTCAATTGCACTAGCTAGGACAATTACCACATCAACTCTTTCAGTGCCAATTGTTTAAGATCTAAACCCCTGCATCTGCCACTACTGCATTTTCAAAAGTGTTTCAAAGCCAAAAGAGTCACATATTAGAAGTACTTTTCATGCGCCTCCGTTTCTTGTTCACGTAATTGCAAGCCCTCGTCTTGTTGCAGCCTTTAATTTTTTCAAATGTTAATTTGCAACTCTTTAAGCTAGCACAACATAGCATATCCTTTGCCACGTTTCCTTTATTTCCGCATATATCTTGCATCTGTCTTGATTTATAAATAGAATAGGCTCATACATATATTTTGATTGAATAAAATTAATATAATTCGTTTTGATTTTTGTTATTACATTTCTTACATTTTTTGCATAATTTAGGCTTTACTGTAATTTTAGGAAATTTGCCAACAATGGAATACGGGTCATATATTTATCATAATATATCTCAGAAACCAAGATGGTGACCTATACTTTTTAAAGCAATTGAATGAATTCGATTTGTAACAGTAATTTCTTCAAAGTAAGTCAACATACGTTCCACATAATTCCACATAATTATAGAAAGAACCTGTTGAGCATATCAAAATATGCAAACAAATATAAAGAACACATAGTCTACACAAGTGGTAATGTTTTTCATTTGTATATTTTCATATGCATTAGGTGAAAACAGAAATAAAGTTTCAAGATACCATAATAATGCTTATCAATTCATATCACACAGAATGTATTGTTACATGAGCTCATAGCAAAGCTTCTTACATTTTCAACCAAATGCACTCCCTATTTGACATTGAACAAGAATGGGACGTGGCTTATTGAAAGTAAATGTTGTCTGCTCCGACATTCAACTTATAAATCAAACAAACAAAACATGGTATAAATTGTTGAAACAAAATCTCCGCCTAATTTAGCTATGCAATTTATGTTAAAATAATGTTCTATGTATCAGGGTAATATGACAGTGAACTTTAACTTTCTGAAAAATAATCTGATATGAGTTGTTGTTTAACAAAGAGCAATATTTGTATTACGTTTCAAAGTATATGTCAAATAGTGAATGAATAACAACCGGATTTTTTTTTCATGACCAGGTCACTATGACTTCGACATTTGACCTACAAACCATAAAATCGATAGCGGTCTTTGCTACAAAAGGAATAGTATTTGTATAAAATTTAAGAGTAAATAAATTACAGTTCAAAAGGCGTTTTTCATGATCGATTACTGTGACTATAACCTTTGATCTACTAACCCCGAAATTAATAGGAGTTATTGTTTAATTATGGGTACTATTTCTGTAAGGTTTATAGATTCTATCATAGTTACAAGTTATGGCGAGGAACTTGTTTCTCCGGAATAGGTCATTGTCAGGTCAAAGTAACCTTGATGGCCTACTGAACACAACAACCGCAATATATTTCATCCTCCAAGGGCAGTACACATGTAAAGTTTAGTACGATTTGGTGTTATACTTCCGGCGCTATCATGTGTAATGCCCATATAAGGTCATGATAACCCTGACCTTTGACCTACTAATCACAAAAGTAAAAGGAGTTATTCTCGTTCCAAGGGCAATGTGCCTATAAAGATTCATGAGTGTAGGTGTCATGTTTCTGGAGTTATTGCTTTGAATATGTATGTCGATATGACGTCAATGCGACGCCAAAAGGTACAGACTCCTCCTCTGATTGAGGGCAATGCACCTATGCAGTTTTTATAGGATGGGTGGTCCCATTCGGAGTTATCACGCGGAATGCATATTGTGACATAGCATCATAGCAACCTTGGCATTTAACCTACTGTCCTAAAGCAATGGTTCCATCTTTCATCAATGGATATGTTCGCGTCATCAGCAAGCGTGTAATGATTTCAAAGTTATTGTTCGGATAGAGTATTTTCATATGAGGTCATGACGACCTTGACCTTTGACTGACTGACTCCAGGTACAATAGGATTTCCTTCATTACCAAACGCAGTATACCTTATTCTGCCGAGGTTATTAAGTGGAATGTGTATTTTAATATAAGGTCATGGCAACTTTGAACTTTGACCTAAAGAACCCCACAAAACAATATGGTTCTAATTCTCATCACGGGTAATGTACTTAAACGTTTTATGAGAGTCTGGTTTGTGGTTTTGGAGTTATGGCGCAGAATGTGTATTTACATATAAGATCATGGCGACCTTGACATGTGACCTACAGGCAGCAAATATGATAGGTTTCTCTTACCGACACGAGAAATGTAGGTATGAAGTTTCAGGAATTTGAGTGCTGTGGTTTTGAAATTATTGCGGAATGCGTATATTCATATAATGTTATTGCAAACTTGACGTTGGACCTACATCCTCTAAAACAATATGATTTCTACTCTTACCAAGGATGATGTACCTGAAGTTTTATGATTGTAGTTTGTATGGTTTTGCAGTTATAACACAGAATGCGTTTTTCCATATATTAATAATCAATTTTAAAATCAATTAAATCAGTCGCAATTGCTTTTACCGTTTTCTTCAATAAAATCTACGATGTCATGCACAAATAAGCACGTTTATACGATTGCAGTAAATATTATTTTAGAGAAAAGTTTCGTTTGTCTTTTACGTTTCATTTAAACAATTCTTTTCTGTGTTGTTTAAGTAGAGATCAAGATAGGTTAGCTACATTTTTACATGTTATATCAATATATTTGTTTCTAGGGCGAAACAAGGAAACGGTTCAAGAAATAATCTTTATTAAACTTGCATGAACATATTGTCTTAATTGTTTCTAATAATATAAAGAATAGTGTCTGTTTTGTTAGAATGTGTTTCTATGGAAATTATATGACGTTTTATATTGGTTTTGCTTCCAACTTGAATACTTCAAAATATCCTACTGAAAATTGCCTCTCTTTTCGACCTATTGGCATATAGGTGCTTAACTTGCATATTGGAAAGTCATAATTAAAAATGTTGTTAAGTAGTTTTTTGCGTAATAATAAGGACTGATTATATCGCACCAATTCATTATTTGAACCGATGGTAAAATAATGGAAACAAAAATAAAATAAAATTTATTTTCTTTTAGTTACTTTTTAAAGTGAAAATTATCCTTGATCACAAGTAACAGTCAAAATACTAATTCAAAACGCAGACAGCATATCCCAATGGTGATTAAACAATACTCAGAATCTTTAAAGACTGGAGTAGTGGAACCATTTATTCGAAATTTAAGTAAGAAAACGAAGTATTTAAGAATGTACTACTGATATCTGTATACCAAATATCGGGCTCAGCGATCTCTAAAGATCAGAATATATAACGGTTCTGCTTGCAAGCACGGGGAGACGTTTCGCAGACGACACACTACACAGGCAACGCTACCAGAGTATTCATCAGATCAGATTTATTCCGTAGTAGTTTTTTATAATATGTTTTGAAATATCTTAACATTGTATGGTTTAAAATATGTTGCCTTATATAAGTCTCGAACCCTGAACCTTCGGTTCAATAGACACATAGTAGACGACGCTCTAACCGACTGAAAAAAGGACACTTGGAACTCACCGAACACGATAAATATAAAACATATTGCAGACTCGGGTTGACTGCTCATGAACGGTGGTGAAATATGATTGCTACCGTTCACGCAGAACTCAATATTAAATCAAAGTACCGAAGGTACTGAGAGCAGGGTGAACTATGTTGAAACAAGGTCGTGTTTGATTACAATGAAACCGGAAATGGATCAAAATCCATACTGTTTGATTACAACAGTTATGATAAATCCTGAACAAGATTTGAGAAACCGCGAATCCTGCTCTCGGGATGGATTCGTGCAGATTCGACGGATCATTCGGAACTCTTCGGCCAATGATGCTACGAATGACAACAGATCAGGCCTAAAAAAGTGTTTGTTTCGGGTAACATCTTCAAAAAAATTAGGTAGGGATTTTTTTTTATGAATTTGTTTTCTTCCTCTAACTTTGGATGGCTGAAACAGAACCTTGGCTGACCTTGGAACAAGGTGTGCATTGAATTTTCCATGCATTAACTGTTATTTCATTAAATAAAAATAAAACATTCAATAGTAAATAAACTTAATAAACCTGACAATCCTGTATTACTAATCAAAAGCTGTTCTTGTGTACACTGGTCACATATAATGTTTTGCCATTTGTAGGCTATGAAGGACAGATTTAAATTCAATGATTTCAAGACATATTGTCTTTTAATATTAAAATTTACCCAAGGGTTAAAATATTCATAAAAAACGGGCATTCGCTTTTATTTTTATTTACAAGTCAATAATATTAACTTGTTAACTAGGATTAAACAACAAACCACATTAAAAATACATTCACAAAATTTCGATGACAATTAAATATTTTTGTGTGTTTACTCAATTTATTATTGTGTTCATGATGACGCTGACATCATTTCATTCATTTATATTTACATTTCTTATACTTGTATAACACATACAAAACTAGACACATCCATTTGACCATGAATCACATTTTAATTGCTTCACGCGCAGTTAAAACTATGACGTTTCAAGAAAAAACAAGTGACGTGTGACGTGAGTATACCATAAAAGGTTAGGAAGGCGAGGCTAAATGTTTACGCTGTCCCATTTGCCGTGATTAATATATAGGTGTTGCATTTTATCAATTTAGAGAAGAAAATGGTTGAGAACGGGACATATGGGTATTGATTGAGTACAATAATAATATAAATATAAGAAATACATTTTATTTTTTAATAATCACT